>JBBMEF010066042.1:0-11099 GCA_037832685.1 Sicyos baderoa | reverse complement strand
AAATCTAGATTTGTAATTAGTTCTCTAATAGGATATTTTTGCAATTAATTTTCTATAGTGGTCTATAAATGCAAAAAACTCTTTTTTTTATTAACAAAAGTTTTGGATCAATGCCACTAATTAAAATTTGGAGATTGTATTTTGGGGTTGAGAGGAAGAGTAGAGGAAATTATCTCATCCTCATTTTTTTTTTTTTTTTTTTAGATAACAACTTTTTTCAATTACTTCTCACCTCCCATCAAATATATTTAATTTTATCAACTTTAAATCAAACTTTATTACAATAAAAATTAATATAAATTAAAATCTTCTCTCTTAAACACTAATTCAAAAAAATAACAACAACATTTCTTTTCAAAATACAAATTCCAAAAAAAATTCTATCATCTTCTCTCCAAAACACTAATACTTTTCATTTAAAATCTTCTCTCCAAACAAATACTTTTCATTTCAAATCACTTCATTTCCTCTCCATTTTCTCTCCTCTCCCAAACTCCGAAATCTAATCACCTCTTATTGAATTCAATCACTAACACGAATCATATGATACTTGCTAGTTATGATAAGTTAACTTCATAGCCGAGAGGGTCTTGAAAATTAATAATTATTGGTTCAATTGATAATAATACTATTTAAGAATGAGTTTTCGCTCAACTAAATATTGTCAGATAAATTGGTAAGAATAGTTGAGTCACACATATATAATTGGTGTCTACGTGATCATTATAGTTCCGACATACCAAAAAAATAATAATATGATTTTATGTAGACAATTATATTTGGGGAAAATAATATGATCTAGTGATAAAGAAGTTATGAATTGAATTCCTATCTATTATTTAATTCAACAAATATATAAGCTCATTAATTAATTGATTAATTTAACTTTGTTATTTTCCCGCCTAAGTAGGAATGGGCGTATATTATTTTTCTTCTCCACGTTCTAATTGTGCATGTTTTAATTTTAATATTTAATTTGACGGTGATACTTTTGGATATATTAACAATTTCAATTTTATGTGGTCCATGGATTTAATGGGTCAGTGCAAAAGCTTTGTTTTGTTATTTTTATTTATTTGGTGGGTAGGGATTCAAACTTCAATTTCCTAGTGAGCGATATTAAAAAAGAGAAACCACTTTTTTGGGAGGGATATTCTCTTTTCTCGTAGGCTGTGCCCCAATAGAATATTCTATTATTGCAAGAAATGGGATGAGCACCAAAAAACAACCCAACCCTTGTGAATTTAATGAGTTCTTTTTCTCCTCGCCTTTGTTCTAGTTCGTTTTAATTTTAAATTTATATAGTATTAATTTATTTTTCATATAATTCGGATTGAGATGTTCAATTTGGTAGAGAAGCTCTTTACTTAATTCAATAATAATGTAACAACTAATGGTGCTAAAAATGTTTAGGTTTAGGTTCACTTCCAAGGAGTCTATTTTTACAACCCAGGATCCATCATATTCATATTTTATAATTTTTTTTTAAAATATTAGAGAATATGAAGTTCCACCACAAAATTAATTGACCATAAGGGGTGTATTCTATATCTCTTACAAATGAGTTGTAGAATCTTCACCTTTCCAATGTGGGACAATTGCCACAAGGTGAGTATCTCCAATTTCCCCCCTCAAGATGGCGGCCATATCGAGAAATGCCATCTTGAACTAAATCTTAATCCAAATTTGTGGACTGAAAGACCCGCTTTGGCTTACTTTTTGTTAGGGTCGGATCCGAACTTTGAGATCAAATACCCGCTATAAGCTTATGCCCGCTTGGGTGGGGTCCACACCCGCTTTAGAATTCAATGGGTTGGATCGGAATTTGGGAGTCATTACCCACATTGCGCTCTGATACCATATTAGAGAATATGAAGTTCCACCTCAAAATCAATTGGCCATAAATGGAGTATTTCATATCTTCTATAAATGAGTTGTAGAATCCTCACCTTTCGAATGTGAGACAATTGCCACGAGGTGAGTATCTCCAACATAAAATAACAGTTATCTAAACAAATTATCTTTTCGAATGATCTTTATATTTTAAATCACATTTAAATAATTTTTTTTTTTATCGATTAAATATTTAATTATCTCATATTTAAATAATTTCAATCACAATGAAAGAGATTAATTATTTAAATCACACTTAAATAATTAAAAATCTATTAAATATTTATCTTTTGACTTGAATACTATTTTCTCACGATTTAATGTATCCAATGTATCAAATAATTAATTTAAACTCTAATTTCAAATTAATAAATCCCATATAATCAATTTTTATTGTTCTTATTGTCCAGGATTATGTCATAAAACTTATAGTTATGTAAAAGAATAACATTAATTTAATATTAACAAGCTCAATTGGTTAAAAAGGGCTTTGAAGTGTATAATTTGATGGGTTTAAATCTTATAGTAGCCACCTACCTAAGATTTAATGTCAAATTAATCCCTACGGGTTTCGCGGAATGCCCCGTAACATTAGTCGAGGTGCGCGAAAGCTGGCCCGGACAATCACGAATATATAAAAAAAAAAATCAATTCAATATTAATGAATAATAAATACATTGACTTTTATTTATTAAATAATTGTTATTTATATTTATCTATGCATGAAAATTTTAAGGTTGTTTAATGTAAATTAGAACAGTGTGTATAGACATACAAATAGATCTTACTCAAATTAACCACCTAATAAAGAGTATATAGTAGATAGATAAAGTTTGGGTGGCTTATTATGTGACACTACTAATAAGGTCATTTTGCTAAGATTGGATCCAAGTCACTCATGTAGAGACATGCGAATGAGGTATTTGATTAGACAAACTTTGATCCACTTTTATGTGTTTATTTTTTTTTTGTTAGTTTGGATGTTTTTATACTTAATAATTTATATTTTGTAGGAAATTGAGAAAATATGGTGTTTAAAGAAACTATTTGAAATAATATTACTCGTAAATCAATAAGACACCTAAATAAAAAGATATTGCAAAAACTATAATGTTGTGTAACTATCTAAAGGTTAGTCATGCGTGAATGATATTAAAATGTATTTAAAAAAAGAAAAAAAATTAGGTTATTGGGGGGCAACGATAGGCCCCCACTGTGTGAAATTTGGTTGAATTGAGAAGTCGCGCACAAATGCTATAAAAATGTCATGTAGTTCAACTATGGCTAAGTTCCACTAATTCAAATTCAGTTTTGTATATAAGATAACTTTTTTTGTTCGTAAGACTTTAAGAGAGGTTCTATTTATTATTATTATTATTATTATTTTTTTTTTTTTTTTGTCCCTAGGAGAATCTTTTGCCCTATAAAAGGAAAAGTTGTAATTTAGCCTTCACAAAAATATTGAGAGTTTTAAGTATAAAAACACTCTTTTGGCTCTTACCCCTACAGGCTTTCATACATCAAAAGTATCCTTTAAAGTTATTCTCTCTCCGTCTGTGTCGCTCATCTCGAGGAAGACTCCTCACTGCCTTGCATTAGAAATCGTGCTGCTGACGTAGCCTCCAAACTTATTCCCTTCTCTGTCCCAAAACACAATGAAGAGTGTCTTGAAGCTAGAGGTGATAATAAAAATCGAACCGAACCAAATTAATTTATTGGACCGTTACGGATTTTTTTTATACTATTGGATATATTGATTTTTATTTAGAAAAAATTGAAACTTATTAGATCGGATCGGTTTCTATTTGTAAAGACCAATAAAACCGAACTGAACCGAACCAATATTGATTTACTTACTTTCATTTTTCTTTTTATATGCTAGTTAAACTTTTTATTGGTCAATGTCTAATTTTTTTTGTTTACTCTAATTATAAATTTCAAGATTTTTTTATAGAAAAAATAACATTAAAATATGAATTGGAAGTAAAATAGTAAAAAAAAATTAAACCATAGGGAAACAAATCTAAAAAAACCGAGCCAATAATTTTATCATTTATCGGATATGGGTTCGGTTCCTCTTTTTGTCAAATCAATTGGATCAGATCGATTATGGTTTGATCTAAAAATCAAGGAAAATCGAACCAATGGTTTTGTCTTTTGTTGGACATTGGTTCGGTTCCTCTTTTTGTCAAGTTAATTGGATCGGTTCGGTTATCGGTTTGACTTAAAACCAAAGAAAATCGAACCATATATTATCACTCCTACTTGAAGCCGCTACCGAGAGTCGCCTTTTTTTATCACGCCACCATCTAACCTCTACCGTGAAGCTTATTCACATTCGTGCCCCACAATCGAAGACCCCATCGCGTTCCATCCATCGAGAACGAGCCAACACTCAAATTTTTTCAAGCTTCACCCTAACGAGCCGTATTCAAGCCTAAGAGGTTGCCAAACAGCACTGACTGCGACTAACAGTGTAGTATAACTATGGATAATTTAGATTGTAGAAAGACAAGACTTTATTGGCTAAAGTCCCTCTATTCATAATCGTAGTATTACGCAAGTATACGTAGTTGAGAGTGCATTAAATGATAAGTATTTATATTTTATCGATCCCACATGGATTGATGTCTAAACTTAAGACTTTTAAGAAAAGAGTCAAAAGTAAATAAATAAAAGTTTTTGGTTTTAAAAGATAGTTGTGTTTGGTTTTCAAATACAGAAAGTAAATACAATAAAATAAATATGCAATGCAATGAGTAGAAATTTACTAAACAGTCCTAGAACAATATTAAGCGCGGGGGTAGCTAATGCAACTCTTGCTTCCTACACAATTGAACGCTTCCGCATTCAATAGTTTGTGAAGAACTTGCTTTCGCATAGAAACTTCATCTGGGAACTAGGCAACGCAAGTAATAGTGAGGTTATTCCTAACACCCTAAATAACGAATAGCTATTCGTACAACCTATCATAGCATACTGGGTCGACATGCACATCTTCCTTTCGAAATATTGCAAGACTCATGCGTGGTTAGCAAGACGACGCATGAGATTAAATATAAGCACATCAGTGTAAGTCTAATTAGCATTCGCTCCTAACATGCATCTATTCATGAAGGTAAATAAAAACTCCTATAACGCAGTCATAGCTTCGAAACAAGAGTGGAAGTTAAATCAGCTGATTTTATTCATCAACAAATGTTTTTCTACTACAACTACTTCTAATAAAATAGTAAAATGGAATTTATGCGAATGTGAAGTGCGCAGTCCCCTTGTCATCAGCTTTCGCAACACAACTAGTGCTTCCTCCTGAGATTCGGCCTAATCCTGAAATTAGTCGGCCATCCGATCAGCTCCGTAAATCACTTTCTCGCATAATCCTGCATTTTATAACGTTTTAACATGTTTTCTATCTTTTTTTTTTGCAAAATCATAAATGTGATGCTAAAATGTGCATGCATGCGGAATTCTATGTTTTGGTTTACATTCTCGCTCTTTCGCACTCATCTTTTCCTAAAACTAAAGAATAATGTAAACTAATGCGGCCTAAAATGTGCTCTATTTGAGAGCTATCAAGCACGACGAGCCTGACCTCGTGAACCTGAACTTGTTTCACCTTATGTTCGAGCATCTATTTCAATTATGAACACATATGGAGTTGTAATTCGATATGAGATGCACCACTTTTAATCTGCTATGCATTGTCGTTCACTCACTCATGCACTACCACCTTGCTCCACTCGTTGCCGCCAGTGGTAGTGGTTGTGATTTTCTTGCTTTGTATATTTGGGTAATTTTGATTCCTTAAAACTGATTTTAATAGTTTAAGGTGGTCGAGGTGACTCATTTATGTGTTATAGGCATGAGATCGTAGTTGAGCTTTTGGAGGCTTCGTGGTTAGATTTCATGAGTTATTTTAGTAATTTATTCCCAAAAAATGGATCCTTATCCCAATTTAAGATCTTGTGGATAATACATGACTATGTTTATGTGTATTCTGTAGCATGATGTTTTGACTAGATTGCATGGTTGCTATGCATTTTTATTTATGGAGCACATATCATGTTTTTTGTTGTTTACTGTTATCTGGACTAAGATAAGCATGTAGTGTCTTTGCCTATTATATGTGTGTCTGGATATGCTTGAACCTATGCATGTACGTTGCATGTTTAGTGTCGTCGTCCCATAAAGGACTTCATTGAGATGCATGCTTGGCTCTATTGTTTCATATAGGAATTGTATGATTTTATAGCACATGTTGGTGTTTCGGAAAAACGTGGTCGGGGCATGGGAAGTGGATAGAGGTGATGGTTAGGTGTAAGGCGAGGAGCAATATCTTACTTGCAACACTATTTGAGGACGACAAGCCAACTAGGCTCTCTTCCAAACAAAGTGTAACGGCCCGGGAATTTGGATCGTCACTTGAGGTTAGTCTCGACCGTTACGGCTTCCGTTGGATTATTTAATTGAAAGGTTCTTGGATTCTTGGTTGTTAATTGTCCCGTTCTTGATTTTCTTGATTTCAGGTGTAAGAGTTGCCTCAAGGCTTTGTTATATTAAAAGAAAAATAAAAGATTAATTAAAGATTTGAGTGGGTTTCGAACCATGGCCCTTGTGGTGGTTTGGTATAAAGAAATTAAAAGGGAATTAATGTTTTCCTTCGCCAGGACTCGAAGTCAGGATTTTTAGGGAATTGTTTAATTAAAAGAATTAAAAAGGGATTAAACATTTAGAGGTTTTGGTTAAGGAAGTCATTCTCACGTTTTCCAAGAAGAGAGAGCCAAGAACCAGCCGTCGTCTCTCTTGATCCATCGCTTCAGTTCCGGTCTTCAAGTTTTCGAGGTATGTGATCGATTTCCTCTTGTTTCCATCGTTTTTCTCTTGCGGTTTTTCGCTGGAGAGTGGGGTTTTGATTTGGGATTTTGGTTCTTTGAGGTCTCAAGCTGCTGCCTTAGGTATGCGTTTCGCAAGAAGCGAGTGCCCGAGATCGCCGATCAGAATGAACAACCAAAGACAGCCACCAGCAGCGATCGCTGCCGATCGTCCGCCATCCGCCTTCGACAAAGCCTGCCGTTTGTTTGCCCAGTCTGTTCGTCAGCCGTCGACTCGCACATCAGAGCAGCTTCGTCCCGACGGTGCTCCTCGACGTAGGCCGTAGATCGCTCCACCCGTTCGTCGACACCCGCTTCGTAAAGACGCGCATCGCCCAGCGCTCGGTTCTGTTCCGCACGTCGCAGCGCCTTCACTCACGTTTGCTGCAGCGAATCCGGGCGCCAGCAGCCTCTTGTCTCGCCTGTCCGCTTCGTCCTTGCTTGGGTATTGTCCTACTTCTTTGACTTTTGTTGGTTGCTGTCCAAGGTGGTTTTAGGGGCTGTTGTAAGTGGTTTAGCCTTTAACGGTTTGTTTGTATGCTCTATCATTGTTAGGTGTGTTTGGTGTCGTGGTTGACAGTTTAGGAGTGTTTCTTTGTGGTATTCCCTCGTCTGCAAAACCTGGTAATGATTCCTTATCGCGGGTTCATGGACGATTCGTTATTGCTTGATTAGTTAATTGTATGCTTGTTACTGCTTGTTACTGCTTGTATGCCTGAGTATCTTGTGTGCTCGTGTATGTTTACTGTTTGTTAAGATGATACCATATTGTGATATTCTCATACTAGGTCGGTTCAACTGTTTATCTGATCTTAGTGTCATGTTAGGTGAATTATACTCGTTTCTGGAATGTTAGGGAATGTATGTAGTTGCATGATGACGATTGGATGTATGTGGTATCTTTTAGTAAGAGTTTGCAGGAGTCATCATCCGGGCTTCGTGGCAGGGATGTGAGATCATACCCCGTCTCTGACCCGTCACCATGGTTTAGCTAATCGAGGTGACAGCCTAGTTCGCAGTCTTGGGTGAGCAGCCAAAAGGGAGCCTAGAGGGTCGGGAGGATGACGAGGCTTGTCCCGTCCCCGATCGCCGGCACGATCTCAGCGTGTCGGCAGTAGCCCAAGATTGCCGCCTGAAGGGGTTAGGACTGATCTATTGGGTGAGAGCCTACTCTTGAACGTATCCTAGCTGAGGGCGTACGGTGCCAAATGGCTGGCAACAGTTTCGTGCCGAGGTCTCGCACCCCTGTTGTCAGTGACACAGATCCGAGTCAATTAGGTCATGTGAACCTGGACCAGAGTAGTTAGCCCTAGACCCAGCTTTTACCTGGTGCCAGCAGCATGAGGTGCATGCACACGCTCATTACAACGCCTAGTGGTGAGCTCCCTCGGGATCTTGAGTTCAGTGCACCCACAAGTTAACAGGTCATGGAAGGTTGAACAAGGCAAGACTGAGAGCTCATTCGTTTATGTTATGAATGCATGTAAGAAACATCATGTCAAGTTATAAAAGCAAGTAAGGGTATAAGTCCATAAAATGGCATCCAAGTTAAGGAAAGTATGAAAGAGAAAGTATCGTATTTGTAGTGCCTTGTATACTTTTAACTAGATGACAGTTGCTAACGCATTGTACCCTGATTGGGGATTCTTACTGAGTAACTTAGTTTATTAACCCTTATTTTTATGTGGTTCCACAGGTAACTTGGATCAGTGGCGCTGATGGCTGAAGGAGCGAGGGATGGATCATGGGCTGCCATTCTGATATTATCTTTATGAATTGAATAGAAACTCTAAGTTTTTAATTACGTTTAAGTTTAAGAATGTTTGAATGATTTTAATTGCATTTAGCAGGGCACAGAGCCCTTAGGTTGTTTTCGTGTATGAACATCTGTAGGTTCTTTTGGTTTAAGTTTGAATGAAAGACTATCTTTGTTTTTTTTTAAATATCTCTGGCTAAGGAGGCACTTTAAATGTTTTTGGCTTGTAACAGGTTGCTTGGAGACAGGGACATGTTTCTTGCATAAATTATTGTTGTTTTGTTTTATTAACTACGGACCTAGATGATGTTCATAGTTTACATTTTATCCGCTTTTAAGTCATGCATGTAGTGAAGGCCTAGGTTTAGGACCTTCATTCGGGTCGGGTCTTTACAGTTGGTATCTGGGCTCAGAGTCATAGATTTTATAGACTGACTTACTGTTGTAGGTCGTTACCCATGATCCTCCACGCCCCGACAGTCATCAGGTACGCTCTCTAATTTAATGTTTCAAGAAAGGGTTAAGAATTCATAATACTTTATCATCTAGGGTTTACTTGTTTGTCATGTTGTGGCACAGAGAGGTACAGGAACTGACTCGCTGTTTGCTTTTGGTTCAGATAACCAACATGGTAAACACGCGTAGAGGACGAGGTCAGACGGTTAACTAGGGAGTCTGCATAGGCTCAGATGCAGCAGGGACTTTGTCCCAAGGAGAGGCTGAGAATAGACAACCCGTACCCCCGACTTCTGATACGCCGAGCGACGATGTAGACACGACTGTACCGCAGGGGCCCACTCCAAGGGCAGACTTTGCTGCCAGCATGAGGTCTTTGATGGTAAGTCTTATGAATGATCAGAGGGCCGAGACCCGAGACATGCTAGAGGCTCAGCGGGAGGAGTCTCGCGTTTAGATGGAACATCTAGCTAGGATGTTCCATCAGGGGGCCCCAACACCCCCAGTTCCTCCAGTAGTTCCAGCATCGCCAGTTGCAGCCGAACCTGTTGTAGCCGAGGGAGCCGACAATATTGGGAGGTGGCTTAAGGACTTTATGAAATGGAAACCAGAGAAGTTTGATGCACTAGGAGATCCTATGACTGCAGCAATGTGGATCTCAAACTTGGAGTATACCTTCCTTGTCATGGAGTGTCTAGAGGTTCAGAAGGCTAGGTGCGCAGCTCATTTTCTAGCTGGTGCAGCCAGGAGGTGGTGGGAGTCCACCCTGAAGGGGAGACCAGCTGGGTCTCCACCCGTCACTTGGGATTCTTTTAAGTCAGCTTTCAGGACGAAGTATATCAACACTGAGGTCCAGGAAAGGATGATCGAGATGTTCTCTAACCTGAAGCAGGGAACAGACTCGGTCCAGGAGTATGAGCGCAACTTCTCAGAGTACGGATACTTTGCCGAGGAGATGATCTCGACTCCTGAGTCGAAGATCATGAGGTTTGTCTCAGGTTTGAGACATTGAGTGGCTCAGGATGTTAGAGGCCATTGTCCTGACACGTATGAGAAAGCTGTGGAGTTGGCGATCAACTGTAATGCCAAGGATCGCCCAGACTAGTCCGCAACCGTCGCACCTATTGAGAAAGCCCCCGAGTCTGCAGGACAAAAAAGGAAATTCGAGGCTACAAGTAGTCAGTTTGGTGGCGGTCAGCGCTGCTCAGGACCGTTTCAGAAGAAGGTTCAGCCTCGCAGTCAGGGTATCCGAGGTCGTTTTCATCCCCGTCAACAGGATGGTGTTAGGCAGAATCCTCAAAGTAACACATGTGGGAAGTTTCACCCAGGAGCTTGTCGTGTAGGGACTGGGGTTTGTTACAGATGCGGGAAAGAGGGGCACATGGCCCGGTTTTGTACTCAGGCTGCGACGACAGTTCAGCCAGCCCAGCAGCAGTAGCAGGGTCGTGTGTTTGCCATGACTCGTTAGGAGGCGGATCGTACAGACTTCGTTGTGGCAGGTACGCTTCTTGTTCTGGATCATTACACTTTTGTCTTGTTTGATTCCGGTTCTACACATTCGTTTATATCTGCTGCTTTTGCTGAGTCTACATGCTTAAGTTTAGAGCCTTTAGGATATGACATGTCTGTGGCAACTCCTTCGAGAGTTAGCATGTTAGCAAGTCTAAAGGTTAAGGAGGGTCGGATCCAGATATCTGACGAGTTATTAGAGGTCTCACTCATAGTGTTGGCTATGAGTGGTTTTGACGTGATCTTAGGTATGAAGTGGTTGTTAGAGAACCACGCAGTGATTGATTGTTGTCAGAAAGAGGTAGTTTTCAGGCCTCCTGGTCGGCCCAGTTTTAAGTTTCGAGGAGTGCGGAGCGGAGTGTGTCCGCCCTTAGTTTCTGCAGTGAAGGCCTGTCACTTGTTAGCTCGAGGAGCTTGGGGCTTCTTGGCTAAGTTGTCTGGGGAGAGCAATGCCCCGAAGACCGTTGACCAAGTGCCAGTCGTTTGAGATTTCGCCGACGTGTTTCTGTTTGCTTGGGTAGTGGTTCGCAAATTGCAAATAATAATGAAGATTTATAGCGAATTGCAAATGCAAGTATACATTGTCGATTGCAGCAAGTTTTAAAAGTAAGTAG
>JBBMEF010066000.1:0-11100 GCA_037832685.1 Sicyos baderoa | reverse complement strand
CTTACTGTTCATACTAACATACTTTCATGCTAAAGTACTTTCATACTTATCATACTTTCATACTAAGGTACTTTCATGCATATCATACTTGGATGCTAACGTACTTTCATACTTACACACTTTCATGCTAAAGTGCTTTCATACAGAACATAATCTCATGCTAACGTACCTTCATGCTAATATACTTGGATGCCATTTTACGGATACCACTGATAGTTAGCAAAGTAAGCAGTATAAATAATATAGCGAAAATTGAAACATTAAGATAAGAGAAATGTGGTGTGCAAATTTGCAGAAAAAGAAGTCTTAACATGCAAAGTTAATTAAGTGCATCATATATCTAACTTTTTAGATAAACAAGCAACAAAACACGAGTAGATATATAAAACAAGTCGGAAGCAGAAATTCACAATATATTCATGATTTGGGAAAAATTACAAAATAACAAAGATTTGAAAATAAGATGAAAATAATTAATGATCACTGGGAGAGCCACGGTTAAGAATTCAATTGGGAAGGCTGGGAGGGTAGGACCGTCTTCTATCATGCTGAAGAAGTGCTGCTCAGCCCTATCACGAATTAAAAAATATTTGTAGAATGCAACTTGACGAGCTTTCATGTCCCTTTGTTCTTCTAAATTTTTTACCAACAATTCATTCGTAGAAGGATTTGTGGATTCTAGGTTTGTTGTGGTCAGGTTCGCGGAGTTTGGATTCGCGGGTATGGGATTCGCAGGCTTGGTTTGTTTACGAATTTGTTTCAAAGGTTTGGAGGAGGTAGGCAAGGTTTTCATCCTTGGTAATTTTTCGTCATTAGGGGATCTTGTCACCCCTTGGGTTGCACACGACATCGAAATGACGTGTGGGAAGATTACTCGACATTCCTTTTTACCACCCGCTGCCCATTGGTAGATTTCATCTTCAATGATTCTCCCAACGTTGATTGAATGGCCGGCCATAATGCAGTAAATGAGAAGGGCTCGTGGCAAGGTGAGAGTTGTTTCATGCGTTGTTGGCATGAGACAAGAGCGAACAAACGTAGCCCAGAATTTCGCTTCGTTTGTTAGATCGCTCGCGCGAATGCGCTTAGCCTTGAGTCCTTCATCCCATTTGGCTCATGTTTGACAGATTGTTTAAATGTAATCCTCCATATCCTCGTCTGAACATGATTGCAGGAAGACATCGTAGCCTAATTCGATGTCCTCTAATCCAAACATGATGTTCCAGGCACGCGAATTCCAATCGATTTTCCTACCCTTGACATAGGAGACATGGGATTCGCGGTCGATTATATTTGCCAAAAATTATGTCACCCAGTCTATTCTTGCATCCTCCCAATTGATGCAGAATTCGCCCCAACTTCGTTGTTCTATCTCAAAGCGAACCGATTGGGGATACAGGGTTAAATCTTTAGCGAACCCGTATTCTTGCAGAACAGGTTTCACTTTGATTTTCTCCAATCGATCGGCAATTGCTTCGCGATTCTCTTCTAACAAACGCAGATCTCTACGTGAAAGTTGGTTTAATTTGCGAACGCTCTTTTTCTTCTTTTGGGGGTTCGCGTCTTTTGGTTGGGCGGATTCTGCTTCAAGGGTTGGTTGTGGATTCCAGAAAAGCTAACTTCTATGGAATTTTCGCTACTAGGGTTTGGTGAACTAACCTCAGTTGCCAATTCCATAGGTCCCTCGTTCCCCGGGATTACCAAATTTAGGTGTTCGTTGGGTTGGTCTGGTCCTGGTGTATTGTGACGAGGTTCGCCACCTTCACCGTCTAATGCTAACATTGTGAGTGTGCCTTCCGAGCGTTGCATAAATTCATCCTGCTGGGAAGGTGTCATGCGCTGTTCGCGTTCACTAATGGTTGCTGCGACTGGTTTTGCTACTGGGATTTCCTTAAGTCCCAATAATCTTCTTCGTTTATTGCGATCGTTCCTGGACTTTTTTTATCTTAATCTCGAGTTCTTTGACTTTTTTAGCCAATTTGTCATACGTGGGCTCGATTATTTCAGCTACAACTCTCTCGGCCAGAGTGGGTTCCGGCCTCGACGAACTCTCTGGTTGCTTTCCCTTTCCCTTACTTCCAGGCTGATTTGGCTTGGGTTTCGGGTTCTGGGTTGCTTGCAAACCAGTAGGTAGAGTTTTCTTGCTCTTTCTGGCGAGTTTCTAGGTTGAAGACATGGTTTTTAGGTTGATTTTTGAACGGAGGAGAAGAAGTTTTGATCGGAAATTTTCGAGAAAAAATGGAACGTTAGGGTTTTCTAAAAATGGCTGCGAGAAATTGATGGGTTTAAATAGAGGGGAACTACATTCGCTTTGTTGGGAATCGGAACGCCGTTTGGCGCTTGTGTCCTGCGTACCGTCCGATCTTTCGCATCTACCCTACACGTGGCAGTCTAGGGTATTTTAATGATTTCCTCCTACCCTAAGGGATTTGAATCGACATGCTTTCAAACTTTGGAATTCGAAGAATCTAAATAGTTCGCAAGCAGCGAATTGCTCATTGCGAACTTCTACTTAAAAATAGAATAATGCAGAAAAAATAAAAGAAATTCAAATACAAAAAAGGGAAATAATAAATAAAAAAATGCGTAATGGATAGATAGAAACGTGTACCTTTTTGTGAATATTTTTGTACCTTGTCGTTTCCATCTCCGTGCGTTCCTACTCCTTTCCTTCGATTTTCGCTGACACAGTGTCTGCTGGTAATTGTCCAACTGGCCTTTGTCTAACCTTTGTTGCCAATTGTCCCATTTGTACTTCCAGATTTCGCACTGCTGCTTCCTGAGTCTTCATAAAACCCAACATATTCTCCATGGAATTGTTAGAAAACGATTGGTTATTATTTCGCGAATATGAAGAATTTTGAAAGTTAGGATTTTGACCTTGTTGATTATTCGCATTGTTAAAACTCTGCGAAAAACCAACTGGTTTTGTGAAAGTAGTCTTACCTGGGGAAACTGAGTTTCCCGGATTGCTCCATGAGAAATTTGGGTGATTTCTCCAAGTAGGGTTGTAAGTGTTGGAGAAAGGACTGTTTTTTCGGTTCACGGATTGTCCATTAATGAGGTTCACCGACGCAGTCTTATGCTGGCAAATCATCATAGCAATGTGCGTCTCCGCACATAGCACATGTTTCGAAAAACTCTTCTTGCACCATGTTCACATTTTGGGTATGTGAAGAGTTTTTGCTTTCTTTTCGCATTGTCATGAGTAACGCGCGAACTTCCTTCACCTCTTGTCGAATGGCAGAATCTTCGTCTTTTGCTGATTTTTGCTCGGTTCGCCATTCATTCTTCCATTGACTTCTGTTGAGAGCAACCCTCTCTATGATTTCTGTGGCTTGGTTATATGTTTTTGATAATCAGGCTCAATTCTCTGAAGCATCCAGTACATCTTGTGTTGCATCATCTAGACCTCCGTAGAAATATTCCAGTTGAATGCAAAATGGAATGCCATGGTTTGGACACTTGCGAACGGCTCCTTTGAAACGATCCCATGTTTCTGATAATGTTTTGCCTGGCTCTTGATTGAACTTTACAATGGCGTCGCGAAGTTTCTTCAACTTCCTGGGTGGAACATATTTAAGTAGGCATCTCTTGGCCAATTTGTTGGAAGAATAATGACACACCGAATTAAATAATAGAAATAATGGGGAATCAGTAGTCGGTTCACAGGGTTCGTCTCAACTTCGTTACAAATGAAAGAGACTAGTCCGTTCTTGTGGTTCGTCTGCACTTCGTTGCAAACGAAGGAGACTCACCAACTTGGTGTGCTAAAACTTCTCAAACCGTGCAAGTATACACGTTCGTATAGCAAGCTTTAATACTGGAAGACCATGTCGAACCTCAAGGAACTTTATCAAGAGAAAAACACACAAATTGTAAAGGAGTTATCGCACGGTATAATAAAATGGTTCGTTTAAAAGTTAACTAAGAATAATAAAACAGAATGTAACACAAAGCGTAAAAGCATTAGAGGGAGTTAGGGAGTGGGAAGTTCGTCAACGACGAACTTAATAATGAGGCGTACACCGATCCTGAGACTCTCTCGAGTGCTCAATGTCACTCTCTCGAGTGATTTGTTGGTTCTCTCGAACTCAACCTTGTCTTCACGGGTGTGCTACTAGACGAACTTATCTCTAAGTTTCGCACTAGTTACGCGATTTGGGCTAGTTAAAGAGTCGCTCACTCGTTCCTCTCGGAACCAGCGAGGATGGTCACGGGTTTCTCAACCTCATGTCTGAAGGTTTAAACCTTAACTTGACAGCCCAAGTTCGTCGAGAAGTCGCGGTTACGAACTCCCTTAACTCCCCTAACCCTCTAACTAAGAGATTAGCTACTCATTCTAAACACAACATAAACGTAAGCATTCATTAATTTGCTAAACATGTTAAAAGAACAACCGACTGAATATTGTAAACGTAAAAGACAGAATGAATGGAGAAGATGAACAATAGAAATATGAAATTTAACTTTTATAAAAACTGAAAACGTTTCCGGTGAAACTCCAGTTACAACAAAACAAAGTTAAACTACGTCAATAACGAAAACAAAGAAAACAGAAATGACTTGGTCCAGCTAAACAGCTCCGACGATCGGAAATAAATGCTAGGATGAAACAAATAAACTGTGGATGGTGGTCGGAGAACTCTGAAGTTTCGACTAATCTCTTTTCTCTCCGAGTTTTCTCAACCCCTCAAAAAATGGCGTTCGTCGTCTTTTATAGGTAGCCGACAAAGTCTGCTACGTCTGCTCCATGATCCTCTGACGCCTCTGCTCTGAAATGTCTGCTCCATACCGCTCCATGTCAGTACGGACGCGTTGTTACAAATGAGCGGCTAGGATTAAATGGGCTTTTCTTGGATGAATGCCACGCGTCTTTGGTTGAGATATTTTCTGTGATTGACTCTTTCGTTGTCTGGTCTTGACTTCGTCGTTATGAGCTCATCGAATCTCTCCTTGTGAATATGTCAGCTTCGTTGATTGCGAGAGATTCCTTCGTTCTCTGGCCTTGTCGACTCCGTCGTCAACTTCGTCAATGGTCACGATTTCGCTGCAAACGAAATAGCAAGTATCAATTTCCTTAAAAACATATACTTTGTAAAGATTACATGCTATTTGTTACTACGAATTCTCTACAATACTTCCTACTCAGAAAACTATAGGAAGTTAGTTTTAGGCGAAATTAATGTCGCTGTCGACGAATGTTCATATGCATTTGTTATTTTGTTAGCAATTTTTACTAATATTTATCTATTTTTCCAACTTTAACTCTCAATTCTTGAGAGTTATCACACCTCCAAACTTACACTATTGCTCGTCTTGAGAAATAGCTTCAGTTATTCTGGAGGGGAAACTGCTAACTAAACTTTTAACTCTTGTCTTCGTTAAAATTTCACACATTTCGCTTAGTGCCTCGATAAAAGTTTTTCTGGAACTAAATAATATGGGCGAAGATTTCGATTCTCAAAAACTTGGCTTTTAGCGTTCGCTTTTACTTTTCATCCGCGAACATTCTTTACGGCTTCTATCTTTGATTCTTTGGTTCTTTTTACTCTCCCTAATCAAGTAAACTTAGCTTCCGCTTTAGACTTTTGGCTTCGTTTAGAGTTTGGTATTTCTCATCTTCTGTCGAAGTGAATACTTTCCTTTTACAGTTAACTGGGAATCTCTCACTTATGTTTCATGCAATCACTTGCTCAATTTTCATTGAATGTTTGATTATAGATATATACACAATGTTAGAGAAAGCGACAGCGGAGAGATGGTCACCAGAACTTAGGCTTTTCGCCCTTTGATTCACTTCGCAACTCACGAATGCTTACCGGGAATTTTTTTGAATTTTCACAATTTTTGTCCCGCCCAGGTTTTAGGCTTTGCAAAATCTCACCTTTTACTTCAGCTTATGTTTTTAATATTTTCAATGTTGAATCGCTCTTGAAGCATGATGTAATCATTGCTTACGTTTTCGCGAGCATTAAGTTGTTTCGCTCTTTGCGAACCTCACCCCCAAACTTGGACTTTTCATTGTCCCAATGGAAACACTCAGCACCCCCAAACATAAAGTTTGCTAAAAGTTTAAGGCTTGGGTAAGATCTAGATTGGGTTCGTTTGAGCTAAAGGTTCCGCGAAATTAAAGTTATAAGCTTAACGAACGCTCGCAGACTAAAGTCATTGCTTTGTCAAAAAGCTTCGCTTTGTTAAATCCAAAGTGTTCACGCCAGTATTAAGGAGTTAGAGAATTATTTTATCGAGGCATTCGTCACATATTATTTAGAACTTCTAACGAAGAATTAACACACATGCGCAAAAGAGATTCATTACTTATAACAAAAAAAAAACGAAGATAGAGTACAATGATGTTGAAGGTAGAGATGCAGAAGTTTGAAAACAAAAGAGAAGGAGAAAGAAACTTCCATTATTCTTGTGGAGGTTCATCGTCGTCAGTTGAAGGATGGATTGTTGGAAACTCGGGCAGTTGAAAAGGGCCTCCGTCAAGTTCGTTTAAAACGTGTTGGAACACTTTCTCTAGCTCAGCCATATAACGAAAGTAGTTGCGCATCTCGTCACGCGTTTCCTTTGCGTAACGTGATGACTGATCATTGCTTGACAGGGCCTTCTTCTTTGACGCTGATGCTCGGGCTGGAGTCCTCTTCTTCTGGTAAAAAACAAGGCACTTCACTGGCTTGAGCATGACATCGTTTGGCCTACTTTGCACACCTTGCTGGCGACAAAGCTCCGTAATGAAGCGTGGAAAAATGAAAGAGTTTGCTTTCCGCCCTTTCCAAGAACATAACTCTTGAACAATTATTGACCCGATGTTGATCGTCAAGCCGGACAAAATCACGAAGATGATGAAGGCTCGCGGGACAGTCAAAGTAGACTCATGCTTTATTGGCATGAGTGCGTTTTTTATGAACCCTGACCAGATCCTAGCTTCCTTGTTGAGCTCTGAATTGTGAAGCTTGCGAAACTGTGGGCTAACTTCCCATTTCGCGCCCGGGACTCCAAGAAAATCTATGACTAACTGGAAAGTTTCGTCATTTTGTTCTAACAACAGATCGTCGTAATCAGATCTTCCGTTTGTCACCCCAAATAGCTCGTTCCAAACTTCTTCCTTCCAACTGATTGCTTGTCCGGGAACTGTGGCCTCCATCATTACTTCGTCCATACTTGCGAAGAATTCGATGACCTAGTCTTTCTTCTTTATGTCGTGCTCTGTGCAAAAATGCACCCAATTTCTTTGCTCGACTTGGTCAACCACGGCCTTTGGCAAACCCTTGAGGTCTGCGTCGAAGGGCCTTTTATCCAAGAATGACGTCTTTGCCATTTTAGTCATTCGTTCGCGGACTTCTTTTTCTCTCAGCACAGATTGACGGACTTGCCTACCAACTTCAAAAAACTTGGAGTGAAATTTAGCGTGCTCCATTTCTTCCTCCAATTCCTCGTTGGATTCTTCCCCTTCTTCACTTCTGTTGGCGGTGGTTTCGCCTACGTTAGGGTCAACATCGCCGTGACTAATTGTCACGTGTGCGTCATCCCCTTCCTTTGGCGAAACACTAATGATTTCTAGTGAATCTGCATCGTCGCCCAATTCAAAGTCTTCTGAGTTCGCTGTGTCCAGCGTAGCGAGGTTAACAGTAGGTTGATATATTGTCAACTGGGTATCATCCCTCGCTCGCTGGTCCTTCAAACAGCTTTCAGCGAGGTTACAATTCTCGATGAACGCTTCTTCACCTAACTCTGAACGAAGCACCCCAGACTTGGAGCGCGCTGAAGAACTTTTTTCTGCCACAGACGCAGCGGAGCGAACACTTGGCACTTCGCTTCGTGCCTTGCTTCGCTTCTCCAGACGAAGCTCGTCTCTTTTTTCTTTTCTTCTCGACTCTTTCTTCTTCTTCCTTCTTTTTCTTTTCGTCTTCTTCTTCTTTCTGTTTCCTTTCCAACTCTCTTCGAATCTCTTCTTCTTTTTCCTCTTTTTCTCTCGCAATTCGCATGAGTTCTTTCTCCTCTTCTTCTTTCGCAGCTCTCGCCTCTTCGGCGATGCGATCTTCTTCTTCCTTTTTCTTTTTCTCTTCAGCGATTCTCTCATCCTCTTCTCTTCTCTTCCTCTCTTCCTCTAGCCTTGCCTTTTCGGCTTCTTCCCTTTCTTTCTTCTTTCTCTCCTTCTTTTCTTGCCTTTCGGCTTCCCTTGCATTTACTTTCTCCAACCCTACTTTTAATTCCTCGTTCATTCTTCGGAGTGCTAACTCCGCTTCCGTCTCCTTCGCAGCTGGCTTCTTTCCTGATGAAGGTTTTGTCTAGGATGAAACACTCGACAATGTCTTGGCTTCGCTGGCTCCCACAGAGGGAGTAACGAAGGCGGGCTTAGCTGGCCTCTACGACTTCTTCGTCAAAACCAGCTTCTTCTTTGCTCCCACAGACTGAGTGACAGACTCCGCTTCACTGGAGGCACCAGCGTTTTGCTTCATTGCGGAGAGCTTTTCCTTGAGGGTCATTTTGCTTGATTCAGAAGCCATTTGGAGTTTTTTTTTTTGGAATTTGCTGAAGTTCTTGGAAAGTGAGCGAATAAAAACGAAGAGGCAGCGAATTCGTAAGAGGGCTTGAAATTCTTGGAAGCGTGAAGAGAAAATGAGGGGGGCAGAGGGTATTTATAGGCTTCTTCGGATACGAAACGGTTTTAACACGTGGCGAAATTGCAGCCGTCCGATCATGGGTCGGGTAGACACGTGTCGACTGGACAGCGCGTGTTTAAACCCGATTTACACCCGACTGGCGACCGAAGTGTGCGTCACTTCGCTCACCACGAGCTTTTTCCTTCGTCAAAGACGAACTTAATCTGATCGAGGAAAAGGTTTAACGAAACGAAGAGACTAACATTAATCCATCCTACCACTTATCCACATACGCAAATAAACAAACAAAAGATTACTTTACATATATACAGAATTAGGGCACTTACCTGGCCTGGAGCACTTCGTTAAAATAGCTTGAGAAAGAAGTCCACGATGCTCCACCCAGGTTTCGTCGAATCATTAATCGCTAGATGATGCAACGAAGTCCGCTTTCACGGCTTCGTCCTGATAATAGTGCTTGATTCGGTGCCCGTTCACCATGAATTCAGATTTATCCGCCTCGTTGCGTAACATCACCGCTCCATGCGGATATACGTGCAAAATTATGAAGGGACCAGACCACTTTGATTTTAACTTTCCAGGAAAGAGTTTAATCCGTGAGTTGAACAATAACACTCTCTGTCCTACCTCAAATTCTTTTGGGCGAAGTCGCTCGTCATGCCAACGCTTCGTCTTCTCCTTATACAACTTAGCATTTTCATAGGAGAACAATCTATGTTCTTCTAATTCAAGAAGTTGCTTATTCCGCGCTAGCGCAATGCCTAACGAATCGAGGTTGAGTTCCTTTATGGCCCAATAAGCCTTGTACTCCAATTCTAGAGGTAAGTGGCATGCTTTACCGAAGACAAGACGAAATGGTGGCATGCCTAGGGGGGTCTTAAAAGCTTTCCTATAGGCCCATAGCGCGTCGTCCAACTTATTCGCCCAGTCCTTTCTGTTTGGGTGGACCACCTTCTCAAGTATCGCTTTGATCTCACGATTGGAGACTTCTGCTTGTCCATTTGTTTGGGGATGGTATGCCGTCGAAGTCTTATGACGAATGTGATATTTCTCCAACACCTTCGTTAAAGCTTTATTGACGAAGTGTGTTCCTTCGTCGCTAATTAAATCTCTTGGAGTTCCAAATCTTGAGAAGATCTGGTGTTGGAGAAATTCGATCACAGTCTTGGCATCATTCTTCGCACATGCCCTCGTGTAACAGCCCAGTTTTCTATTTCGTCTTTTGTGGATATTTGTGAATTAACTGGAAGGTTGCTTTGTTTATAGTAAATTAAGATTAAATTGGAATTAATTAAGTGAATCAGTTGGGATTCGAACCTTGGTTTTGGAAGGAACCAAGGGTTGGGAAGCCAAAGAAAATAAAAGATTTAAAAGTGTTGTTGTTGAGGTTTGAACCTAGGCCCTTGTGGTGGATTAATTAAATGAATTTTTATTTATTTAAAAAGGGATTTAATTGGATTAAAAGGGAGGATGAGGTCTTCTTCTGTAACAGCCCGGTTTTCTATTTCTTCATTTGTGGTTATTTTGTAATTAAATGAGAAGTTTGGCTTTCAAGATTGTTTAGAAAGAAATTTGGAATTAATTAAATGGATTTAAAAAGAAACTCAAGTTGGGATTTGAACCAAGGCCCTTGAGGTAGATTGCTTTAAAGGGATTTTATTTAATTTAAAAAGGGGATTAAATTAGAATAAAAGGAGATTAGGTTTTCTCATTTGACACAAATCCCAAGGAAAACCCTAGCCTCTCTCTTCCTAGATTTGTCGTCGCCGTCAGCCAAGTCCGAGGTCCCTTCGTCGTTCCGCCGCTTGCCACCGCCGCCTCCGTCGTCCAGTTGCTGATTCTCGCTTGTCGTCGTCGTTTGGTAAGGTTCCGTCCCTTGCTCCTTTGGTTTCATCTTCGTCTGCTTGTTTTTGAGGTTGGTTAGTAATGTTCTGTTGTTGGGTTGTGGTGTCTTGGTTAGCTGTTGCCGAAGGGGGTGCAGAGCTCGTCGCCGTTGGGAGTTCTTCGCAGTTGGTCCATTGTCATCGGGTTGGTAAGCACTTCACTTCTCCTTGTCGTATGTTTTCGTCGAAGTCTGTTGTTAGAGAGTTGGTTTGAGTGTTTGTTTTACTCTGTTGCGTAGCTGCTGCCGAGAGAGAGAGATTTCGGTTCGTTCGTTGCTGTTCCGGTGTGTTTTCGTGGCGTTGCAGTTTCGGTCTCAGATCTGTTCTCCTTTCGTCGAGGTATTCTTAAGGTACAGACGTTGCTTCGTTGCGTTTCGTTCTCGTTAAGTTAAGTAACTTTGAGTTAAGTTTCTGTTCTAAGTTCTTGCTGTTGTTCCATGTTTCGCCTTTGCTGATAGTCCGCTCCAGCGAACCCGAGCCGCACGTTTTCACCAGCCAGCGACAGATCCAGCACCAGAGCCTGTTCGTTGCCAGCGAATCGCTTCCTCGCTCCTTGCTGCCTTCGCTCGCGCGGACAACCGCGA
>JBBMEF010065979.1:0-11103 GCA_037832685.1 Sicyos baderoa | reverse complement strand
GAAAAGACACAAACGCCCTTACTAACTAATAATATAATAAACTAATCCCTAAACTCCCAAGTTGGATCGTATCAGATAAATCTAGGCCAACGATGATCGGCAAGTCACCTAAGTCTTTTCTTAAACCGTTGGTGAAGTAGGACTTTGAGTGTCTGGAGAACAAACGGATCAACACCAGTAACCACAATGTCGTCCACATTGACAAAGAGAGGTTAGTATTAGTCATGGTTAACTTGATGCTCGGATCCACCAAAGTAGATTCCAATTCAGTGCCCAGCATTTCGATATCTTCAAGTAGTTGAAGTGTGTAATGTTACAAGAATAAAACTAGGCTAGACGATGATTAGGCAAGTTCTTTCTACACCCAGAATATACTTCAAGTCACCTAAGTATTTAAAGTTTAAGTTTAAATTGTTGGTGAAGTAGGTCTTTAAGTGTTTTTAGAGCAGATGGATCAACACTAGTAACCACAATGTCGTCCACATAGGCAAAGAGAGCCACAAACTTGGTAAACCTCTCAAACCACTGACGTGAGGTTTATTTGAGACTGTAAACTGATTTGTGCCAATATGCCAAAGTCTTCCTCAGTTTTGGAACAATTCCTTTTGGTTCGTAGCCTTGTGGCAAGGTCATGTACACCTATTCTAACAAGTCCCCGAGGAGGAACCCACTAATCACATCAAATTGGAGAGCGGACAATTTGAAGGAGACTGCCATAATTAAAAGTAGTCAAACTTTGCAACGGGCGAGAACGTCTCAATGAAATCGAGTCCCTCTTGTTAGGTGAATCCCTTAGCCACTAGATGGGCTTTGTAACACTCGAGAGAACCATTAGAGCGAAGCTTGACCTTGTATATCCCTTTGCAACCAATGTAGTGTCTGCTTGGGGTACAGGAATAACAAACCATGTTCTATTATCTTCCATAGTGCGCAACTCAAAAGCAATGGCTTATTGCCAATACGGATAAAGGACAACTTTGTCTATAAGAAGAGAACTCAGCTCATAATGGGCAAAAATTTGCAAAGAAAATGCACGAAATGAGTTAGACAAGGCTATATAGGCGACATAGTCTTGAAACGGGTGGGTGGCTGTAGAAATAGGGAGGTCAGCTTAGTTAAGTAAGTGGCAATGATAGGTCTGTAGATATGAGGGAGGTTTGGTTGGTCTTGAAGATTTTCAAGTTGGGGAACAAGTTCTATGAGCGAATTCAAGTCCTCAACTGGTGATGTAGGCATAGAAGTTGATGGGTGCTAAAGGTGTGTTTGGGGTAAGGGGAATGATAATGATTAAGGGGGGAATGGTAATGAAAAAGAGAATAGGGAGGGAAATGATTATGGGGGAATGCTTATTGGTGTTTGGGGTAAAGGTAATGATTATGGAGAGAATGATTATGTGTTTTTGATAAAGGTAATGATTAGAGGAAAAATAAAATAATGAATATGATGAGAGTAAAAAATAGTGATGTGATGTATGAAAAGTTGTTGGAGAGAGAATAAAAAGTAGTTAAGAGGAGAATTGAAAAAGTGATTTTTGGAAAACGTGATTATGGAGGGAATGATTCTCGGTGGCCCAAACACGAAAAATCATCCATATTCCTATTCTCCACTTATTCTTGGTGGCCCAAACACCCCCTAAAAGACTTGCACTGAACACCGAGGAGAAGTAGAATTGTGGGAGGCACTAGGTTGAGCACTAGGTTGGGCTATCAGCAGATCAAGTTGAAGAGAATCATGATCCAGTGGATAACGGGGAAAAAATCTTGTTGGTCTGAAGGAAGTGTGATAGTGTGAAAGGAAAAAACAATTTCATGAAACACCACATCACAGGATGTGAAGAACTCCTAAGTCTCAATGTTGAATATCTGATAAGCTTAGGAGAGTATCCAACAAACACTACTGAAATAGCCCGAGGAGAAAAATCGATAATGTGCCAATCTGGATGAAAAGAAAAGGCATCTAAAGCTCTTCAGGTGAGACTGAGAGTAATCAGCTGGATATTTGACCCCAGTTGAGAAGTCGGAATGGAGTCATTGACTAAGTAGACGGTAGGTTGTAATGAGGATGCACTCACTCCAAAAACTAATAGGTACGTGAGATTGAAAAAATAGGGACCACACAATATTAAACAGATGTTGATGCTTTCGTTCAACCATGAAATTCTACTCGGGGCAAGATACACACGAGTAGGGGTGTAATCGGTTCGGTTTCGACTCGGTTTATTGACTAAACCAGATGCGAACCACCCAAATATTAGTAGAAAATTGTACATCGAAACCGAATCGTATATAATCATAACCGAACCGCTTCGACCACACAATATTAAACACATGTTGATGCTTTCGTTCAACCATGAAATTCTACTCGGGGCACAAGATACACACGAGTAGGGGTGTAATCGGTTCGGTTTCGACTCGGTTTATTGACTAAACCAGAAGCAAACGACCCAAATATTAGTAGAAAATTGTACATCGAAACCGAATTGTATATAATCATAACCGAACCGCTTCGAAATAATCCAAAATAAATTGTCACATATAATGCTCGAACACAGGCCATAAATAAATCACTCGCGTGCATCTCCAATTACGCCACATTACATTATTGATTAATATTTTGTTTGTTTTATATATCGAGGATATATTGATATCTTCTTAAAATTAAAATAAAACATGATGTTCAGCTGGTTCGAACTTGGATCAAGAGGATAACAAGCAGAACGTGCTCCAACTAAGCCATAATATACGACTATGTATTATTTCTTTTTTTAATATATATTTAATCGGTCGGCTTGGTTATTTCCGACACTAATTCATCAAAAACCGAAACCGACCGAAAATATTCGGTTTCGGCTTGAATCGGTGTCGGTTTCAGTCGGTTATGAACTCCCTTATCGACAAAGAAGTTGGTGAATTGAAGTTCTGAGGCATTGTCTGAGCAAAATATCTTGGTAAAAGCACCAAACTATGTGAATATCAGTTGAAAAAACTGAGGGATAGTAGTGATAGCATCACACTTTTGACGAAGCATAAATACCAAGTGAACCGTGTACAACCAACAATCATGAGGAAATATCAATAACCAAAGGTAGAAGGGGTAGAAAAGGGGTCCATATATCAGTGTGAATCTATTCAAAAGGTAGAGCTGCCATACTATTATTGGAAATGAAAGGTAATCAACATTGTTTAGGCAACAAACAAACAAAAAGAGGTAAAACATGCTTCAAATTGGAAATCATTGGTAGAGACAGGTGATTAAGTCTAGAATGACATAGGGTCGTAGTGTCTGTCGAAGTCGCAATGATGGTGACTGCAGCTTAGAGCTGCGTTGAGAACGTAAAGGTCATGTTTTAAATAACCTTTGCCAATCGATAGTAAATTGGACGTGTCCTAAAGCGTCTAGTAGTCAATATGAAAGCTGATTGAAACAGAATTCGCAGAGCTACAAACTAATATGAGATTAAACTAGAAATCAGGTATAAAAAGAACACGATCCAAATGAACACAACCCAACAACATAATAGAACCAACATACTCAACAATACATGACAATTATTAGGCAACATGGAGGACTATACTGGATATATAATTTCAAACAAGACTTTCTCATAAAAGATACGAATGGAAGCACTAGAATCAATTATCCAATGATTAAAAGCAGTGGATGTCAAATGATAACAATACCTACGACAAGAGATTAGGAAGCTTCAACATCAGCACGGACAAAACTCAATTATGATTGAAGCATGGTGAGGATGGTGGTGCATTCTGCTAACACATCACTTGTAAGGTTAGCTTAAAAGGCAGGCATAGAGGATGCGCTCCCAGTCACTAAAGATGATACGAAATTAGCATTGGAACAAGTAGAATTAGCAGATGAATTTTGTCCTCAACGATTGCGATAGAGGAGGATATCATTGTAGCATTGATCAATAGTGTGTCTGATCTTACAACAATGCATGCAAACCAAACGGTCATAATGTTGTTCAGAGGAAGTAGTAAACAAATTTGAAGTCCATTGTGCAACGACAAAGGACACAGGCAGAGTGGATGAAAGAATCGAAACAAATTTGTGATGTTCTTCTTGTGCAATCAATGAGAGGGCATGAGAATCTATGCCCATGAGGAGTCGGGTCCATCAAGAGAATCTATGCACGAGCATGGCCAAAAGGCTCCTTGAGGCCCATGAGGAAGCTAATAAGATATTCATACTGGTAAAATTCTTCAATAGACTTGTTTCCCCCACATGTACAAGCCACAAATTTGCTCCGAGATTAGGAATAGGCGCGGCGAGATTGGAGGTAGTTATAGCGGGAAGAGGAAAATTGAAAGATGAAAGTGAGGAAGAGTCTAGGCAAAAGCTTATGCCTCTGATACCATATTATCGGTGTCAAGAGAGCAGAGTTTTCAAGGCCATCGCCTTTCTATGGCCATCCCCTTGCTCATAGGCTGGTATTGCGCCTCTAAAAAAGTCAAGGCGAGCTCCTTCAATCAAGCCCTCGCCATTTTGTGTTCTGCATCGCCTTTGCCTCAGGCCAATGCGTCGTCCTTGTCAAAGTTTTATTTATGTATCAGTATGCTAACTTAATATCCACAAAATAATCTAGAATTAACTCAGGAAGAAATCTAACAACCATGCAAATTCTTTATTAAGGATATGATAAGAATCGAGCTGTTGGACTTGGAACCTCCCTTTCTCCTAGAGAATCATCTCGTAAGAGCCCAAAGTGTAATCACTCAAAATATGCATACCCAATATTACTAACTCTCTCCTATTTATAACCATATGTTTCTAACTTGCTCCCCAAGTATTTGCCCATATACCCCTCTATTATTTCCTATTTCCCCTAAGGGTCATTCCTAACATTACCGGTCCCTAAAAACACACCTTGTCCTCAAAATGTGGATACAAAAAAGAAACACATAAGATGAAAATTCATATTTTTTTTTTTTTTCCGGTGGCCGAAGTGCGGTTGCGGCTGTTGGAGGTGGCCGGAGGACGGTAGTGGTTGCCGGCAGTTGATGTTGCTTGAGTGATGGCATGCACACCTCAATCCTCTTACAACTTGTGATGGCACAATATTCTCCTACTTTCTTGATAAAGTAATGGGCCTTCATCCCTTCATTAAATCCCAGCCCAACTGAAAATTCCAGCATTAATTCTTGGGCTCCAGAATTTTCAATTAGATTCAGTGCCTGAAGTAACTTTTGTTTTAACTTGGGCCAAGGACTAATCAACATAGTTCTAAATCCTTCCTCATTCTCTAAAATATTAGGGTTAGCCGTCAAGATTACCCCCTCAATTGCACGCACATAACCCCACCCACTCGCCACGTGTCCTTCTTCCTCACGCAATTCCTCTCGAACGACCCAGCAGTGGTGAATTTTTTTCCCTACCTAAATCCGTTGATTACTCCCGACGGCGACGACGGCGGCTGTCCATTTGAATGATTCTTTCCGGCGATGGTATGGGGGCTCCGTTATACTCTTCCTTCTTCCTTATTCTTTCCCAGTTGCCATGAACAACCTTTGTCTCTTATTCTTCTTAGTCTTCTTCGCTTCTCCGAAAATAGTTCGATGGCCTCTGAAATGTCTTCCATCTTTAATCCTTGGTGCTGCAGAGACTTCGTCGATCTCTACCTTCAACGATGTCTTCTCCGAGCGCCAATTTGGACGGCAGCGTTTCTCCCCTGACCTCCATTTTGCACGGCGGTGTTTCTCTTTCGACTTATGTTTCACACGATGGCATTTCCTCTTCGACCTCCATTGGCGCCTCTTCCTTGACCTCCAGCCATACTCCGGTCGATCTCTTCTCTTCAGAGGCATTATGATATTTTTCATAAACTTGTTTGGAAGAACAAAACAACTCTCTATTTTACCTTTTTCCTCTTCTTTGCTTTCCTTGGTTGATGGGAGATTCTGTTGTAAATCTTTGTTAAGCTTCTTCTCCATAAGCAATGTAGACTCTTCTTTTTTCACAATTTCCTCCCTCAATTCTCAAAACTTGTCTTGCAAGTCCCGTAAACTCACTTTCATTTCTCTAAAATGCTTTTCCACAACTCTTTGGCATGAATCCATGCTCTCCTTCATTGCTGCTAGATGTGAATCCATTTGCTCCTTCATACGATCCATCATACGATCTATCATACGATCCATTGCCTCACTAAAAACATCTTCATCATACATCATTATGGCCAGAACGGATCGAACCGCTCTGATACCAAATTGATAAGAACCGAGCTAGAACCCGGACAATATATTGAAATATAGAAATAGGTATACAAGATAACCCAAGTTTGAATAGGACTTGGAACCTCCCTTTCTCTTAGAGAATCATCTCTTAGAGCCCAAAAGTGTAATCACTCAAAATATGCCTACCCAACACTACTAACTTTCTCCTATTTATAACCATAAGTTTCTAACTTGCTCCCCAAGTATTTGCCTATATACCCCTCTATTATTTCCCAATTCCCCTAAGGCCCATTCCTAACACTACCACCGACACCTGCAAACAATCACCAAAACAGCCAAAAACAACTCCCAAAACAGGGAAAATCACCCTTGGTGAACAACTCGTCACACAAAGGAGGTTATATATTCACAATCAACCTAGATTTACAAGAATAAAACATAAGGAAATAAGAAAATACGCAACACCTTTGAGAGAGCCAGAAATCTCCCTTTAGACCTAAAGTCTAACTAAAAACAGCTTGCCTACACAAATCTCTCCGTAGGCATAACTAACTATTGCCACTAATGACCTTCTTACCCTCCTCTGATACGTATGTAATATCGAAAGTCTTACAGGAAGATGAGAAAGACAATAATTATAGTGGTTCAGAATAAATCACTACATTAACTTTCGAACTAGAAGAAAATTCGTTGATATCAAATACAAGGCTCAAGAAGATAATATAAGGGGACGAAGAAATAGAATGAAGAGGAAGCCTCACACGCTGTTAAGTGTTATCTAACTCTTACAAAAGAAAAACTTAAATAGGGTATAGAAAATATCTTGTGCCCATGTTCTTCTAATATGGTTAACTTAAATCAGCCTATCCTATTGATTGCAGTGAGAGAAATCCAATACAAGTAAAGAAGGAAGAAAATCAAAAGCGTGGAAGTAGACAGATGGCTACTTGTAATATCACTTACTTTAAAGGGCGGCCGTTGGTCTTCAGAACTAACTGTTCTGCAATGGATTTGCTTCTACTATATGCATCGACATGGTCATCAATTGGGAAATAAGGTAATCCCTCGTTGCCATTAACAATCTGTTGACCTCCAAACACCACATTGTATGTGCTCATATAGATAAGCCGTGTAACGCCGAATTCCAGGCAGGCATCCAAGACATGGCATGTTCCATTGATATTTACCTCATCAACGCGACCAACTTGAAGCATTTCTTTCCCTGATAATCCATATGCTGCTAGGTGGAAAACACAATCAACACCACGAAGAGCTCTTTCCACATCCTTTTTGCAGGTGACATCCCCTACATGACTGCAAGAGTTAACATCGAAAGAAGCCTACTACTACTACTATTTGTTGAGAATCCCGCATCGATAAGGTGAGGATATCTCTTAGTTTATAAGGTACATGAACTCCTCTCATTGTCAACTGGTTTTGAGATGTCAACACTATTTCACTGTTCGCACTCAATTTTACTTGCCAAAGTACATCGCAAAATAAACATTAAAAGGGGCCCTAATTGGAGAGAGGGATGAACCTTGGATGGTGTTGACTCCGTGAACCTTGAGGTCGTCGGACCAAGGAGAGGCGGATCGGAGGTCAAAGGCTCGGACCTGGACAGCGCCTCTACGGACAAGCTCTAAGCAGAGGGCGGAGCCAACGAAGCCCAATGCGCCGGTGACGGTGAACCTCTTGCCCTCGATGCCTTCATTGGCGCTCAAATGCATCGCGTGTCGTCGGAAATCGAAGTAATTTTGGACAGTATGAGCGCTGGATGAAAACTCAGAGAGAAACCAAGGCCTTGCACAGAATTCAAGGAGGACGATGGAAAATTTGACTTTACATTTCGATTCTGCTGTACTCGGCTAATTTCTTTTATATTCTGTTTTGGAAACAACTAATATTTTCTTCTTTTTTTTCTTTTTTCTTTTTTTTGAGAAAACAGTATATTCAAAGATCAAACAAAACAGCACGGGGAGCCAACAATGGGAAGAGATTCTCCCTCCAAAAAATGTAAGAGATATCCAACAAAAATAAATATTAGTTTTCTTTACAAAAGATGTCATTAATCAAATTCTTTTTTTAATTAATCCATTAATAATCAACTTTCTGTTAACTTTTTAATTTAATATATAGGAAATTTGTGTTAAGTGTCAAGTTTTTATTGTCTATTTTAATTATATTTGTTTAAAACTCTCATTTAATCCTTCGCCTCATCTGCCTCCCTCTTCTTTTTCTTGGGGCATGTTTGAGGTGGAGAAAGCGGGAAGATGGGATGGATTGGATTTTATCTCATGTTTGCTCCATAAACTTCTATAAGTCCACTCAATTTCTATCCACTCTACGTACTTTGGGTCCATATTTTTGTTTAAATATTAAAAAATTACTTAATATCTATTTTTATTATTTAAATAAAAACTTGAACAATTCTCTTTTGATCATCACATTAAACATAACTTTATTATTAAAAAACTATTAAATATCTATTTTTTTATTTAAATAAAAACTTCAACCATTATCTCCATCACATCAAACATAACTTTATTATCACTTCTCTTTTCTTTCCTTCCCCAAACATAAATTTATTCTCACTTATCTTCTCTTTCCATCTCATCCTAACCCAACTCAACTCATCCCTTCGAAGCCAAACATGCCATTGTGCGCTGATTTTATTTTCGGAAGGCGCTTTTATTAAACTCTCATTTATTCTCCCTCCTCCATATCTCAAATGTCATATTTATTTTTCTTAATCTCTCCTTTTTACATTTATACTTTTTCAAAATTTGAATATTGTATTTATTTAAGTTGTAACTGATAACTCTCAAGAATTAAGAATTAAAGTAGGAAAATAAATATGAATTTGCTTATATTTTATGAAATTAATATGAACTTTTGCTCAGTTATATCATTGTTTCGCTTAAGCGAAGTGACCTATGGTTTTCTGAGTAGGATGCATTTCAGTAGTTTGGCTCAAGCAAAAGTGTCTGATTGTGTGCAATTATGTTAAGTGTTTAAGGATTGATTCTTCTTAGTTTGCTTGCAGCCATTCGACGAAGCGAAACGAAGTTCTCCACGTAGGAAAACTCACCAAGAAGAAGGTGTTCGTTACACCAAATCATCAACGAAGCAACGCTTCGTTGAAGCCAAAACACTTCGTCTCAACATTTCAACGAAGCCAACCAGACGAAGCAGCACTTCGTCGATACAAAGTCAACAAACCAGAACCCAACGAAGTAGCCCTTGACATTATTTCGCTTTGGCAAAAGTAAACGAAGTCACCCCTGACGAAGGAAGTGGTCCCAACTTGGACAGCTTTTGCAGAGGTTGATCGTGGAGCAGAGAATGACAGGTGGTCCCAACCGACAACAGTTCGGTGGAGCAGAAGGTGTCAGTTGTCCTCCAAGGGATAACCCCTCACGCGCCTCAGAATTCGTCGTCTTGTGCTGGCTATAAAAAGAGCTATTCCCCTTCATTTGTTCTTGTCGAGTCCGAGAGGAACGTCCAGGTCGAATCCGAGAGGGTCTTCCACCGTAGCTTAAGTTTTCTGATCATTTTTCCTTTGTTTTAGCCGTTGTTTCGTCGACATTTCTTCTTTACCAGTTTTCTTAGTTTAGCTCAAGTATAGGAGTAGTGTAGTCGGAGTTGCAGAGTTCGTCGGAGCCAAGGCAGAGTTGTTGAGAGACATCTCCGATCAGGCTTCTTCTTACCTTGTTTCTCCTTTATTGCTTTCTTACTTTCGCTTTAGCATAACTTTGTATTAAACAATTTTTATCGCTTTCAATGAAGTTATTTCTATGTTTTTCTATTGTTTTGCCTTTATTTTCATGCCATGAGTAGTTAATCAGTTTGTTGGAATGAAGTGGACAAGTAGGGAAGTTTCGCCTAAGCCAAACTTCTAGTAAGTAAATATTATGCATGTTGTGTTAGTTTTATTTTTTCTTCGAGAGAAGCATATGTGATAGAGCGAAGTTGCATGTTATAACACTAGATTTTGCTAAGTTCTGCTTGCATGTAAAATGAATGCTTAGAGATAAGATTCGTCAAGTGTTGTTCGCTTAGTTATAGTGTTTGAGTTCGAGAGAACCACTTCTAGAGCTTGAGGGAGCCAAAGAGAAGCGAGCGAGGTTCACCCTTAACCTGTGAGGTTTCGCCTAAGCGAAACCACCCGAAAAGTCCTATTCTCTTCCAATGTTTGTTTTTCGTTTATTTTACTTAGTTCAATCCCAAAACATTCGTTACCCAACTCTCTTAATTTTGCTTGAGCATAAGTTTAACTTTTCCCTGTGGAGATGACCTTTACTTACTTCAAAACTTGCTACAACAAAGACTGTGTATACTTGCACATTTTTTAGGATTTCACACACTTTCGCTATATTAGAGAAGAGTTTCGCTTAAGCGAAAACGGCATTGATACGTTATCATTCTCTCTCCTATTATCCATTCATTTAAAATGTAGTGTTGTTAAAATTTCCATACAGTAACCACATGAAATTAAATCGTGGATAAATTTTAGTTCTTAATATTTAAAAAATATATTTACAACATTACTCTTAGTGGTCATTCACTTTAAGGTAATTCAAAATTCCTATGGAATGGAAATTTGGATTACCATATTGATTTTAAGGCCATAGAAGAATATTGGGTATCTTAGGATTCAAGGGCATCTCACAAGATTTGAATGCTCTTTTGATGGGTTAGTTTCCCAGATTCTTACGATATGGAAATCATCCCTTAGACAGTTTTACCCTTCTTTTAAAAAAAAAGTTATATTTATATTTATCGATTTAAATAAATATATATATATATATATATAATTTTATTTAAGGGAATTTGCACTGTATGGCAAATTTCCTAGTCTGCATTAGAATTATAGCAACTTTTTAAAAATATTGCAAATATAGCAACTTTTTTT
>JBBMEF010065968.1:0-11104 GCA_037832685.1 Sicyos baderoa | reverse complement strand
AAACGCTTCAGTCATTCTCATAAATGAACCTTACTACATTTAATTGCTAAACATTCTTAGATCAATGGTCACACTACCAAAAATAGATCAGTAGCACAATAATTTCATTTCAATTCAACATCAACGTCACAAATTTAATCCCAAGAATTAGTAGTTATCTCCATTCTCTCGAAAAAAAAATAGTCACCCAAAAATAACTCAGGACTTCTTAATTAGTCAACTAAAGACGGACACGGAATACGACACGACACGGAAACACGTCAATTTTGAAAAAACTAGGACACAAACACGTTTGGGACACATCAATTATATATATATACATATATACATATATAAAATAATAACTAACATAATTTTACCATGGACAATTGAACTAAAAGAAAACATGTTATTTTAAGTTTAATTTGGAAAGACACTCCTATGTGGATGAAAACGTACCCACGACTTGGAAAAATACTCTATGTTGTTTAAATGGAAGGATCGACAAAGAATTGAAGAAGATAAATCTGAAAAGTTCATGGAGGTGGCAGCAAATAATAATATCAAATGAGAGAAAACTTTCTTCTTTGTTCAATATTATATTAAGTATAACTACTTTTTTTGTTATTTAAATATAAAAAACGTGAGTTTAATTAGTGAGTTTAATATAATAAATAAAATTGACCTTACAATTCGTTAAAAAAAAGTCAGTTAACATGTCTTTCGCGTGTCCGACACCGACACTCCGTCCTAAATGAAGTGTCCGTGCTTCATAGTTAGTCAACAGCTACTATAAAAATAAAAATAAAAAATCCCAACAGCCATTATGCAACTCATAATAAAGCACCAAGACCGACACCAAAAGGAAAGAAAAGCAGTATCTCAACAAAAAAAAATTAACATTAAGGGCCGATAAATATCATTTCCACTTTTCCCATGGCAAGGAAAAACTCTTGATAATGAGCTCCACATCAATGTACTCATAAGATAAAAACTAGTTTTTCCAATCAAAAACAAAGAAAAAGACATTATAGGGTAAAGGTGTTGAGTAACAACAGTGCACAAAATCTAAACATAACTAAGATCAAAAACTTTCTAAGTGAGACTAACAACATCTGTAGTCTCAGCAGACACCATGGAGATATAATCAATTTGAACTCACGTGCTTCTGGACGATGTGAAGCGCCTCGTGATCCTCTCCGAAATCCTGAGGATAACACATTCAAATTCAAGTAAACATGAATATTCTCAAAGAAAAGGAACAGAATAATGGATCGTGAAGTGAATGGCGACACGGATGTGTACCTTAACAACAACACAAGAACAACCAACAACTTTCCTTGCCTTTCCTTCAGAATCAATCTTGCATAGCTGCATTAAACCAAATATGAAGAAAATTAATTAACCTCAACTCATATAAGAAAGATATTGATATTGTTTTTATAACCAAGAATCGAAGTTTTGAGCCAAAGCCCCAATCCAGAAAACAGCAACAAATTCTACAATTAAGCTCCCTTGTGGGTTTAGAGAAACCATTTTATTTAGAAAATCATGAAGAATAAAAAATTCCTAGTTAGAGAGTTGATAACTCTCATAAAACCCGAATGCATCATTTGGCACAATCACATAAAAAGTCTAGAGAGACCCCAAACTGAGTATTCATACCACATCATCATTAGATCAAGGCATTTAAACAGCTATAAATATAAACAGACTCTGAACAGATGTTGCAGAATGCAAAACCAAAGGTGGTGGTGTGTTAGAACAGGTCAGTTTAGGTGAGAATAAAAAATATAAATTTCTCTTGCTTTATATCATAAATGCAATTTGCGTATATCTATCCTAATAAAATCTAAAACATAAAGCTAAATAACAAGTTTAGCAAATAATAGTCGAGTAATGAAAAAAAACGAGCAACCCATTTTATCTTTTTATAGAACGTTAAGAAACATGTATGATAAGATTAAACACTTACACCGGCCCACTCGCCAAGGGTCTTTGCACTCGGAACTGTCATCAAGTTAACGTTGTGCTCAGCACAAAGGGCTTTGACTAGTTTCACATAATCTGGTTGATTGCAGTCTTCTCCCAAGACGCAGAGCTGAGCAGCATGCTTCTCAATAGCTTTAGCACTTTCATGAAGCCCTCGAACAAGCCCACCGTGAGCCAATGACTTTCTAAGAACAAGCTGCAAAGCAGTCTCAATGTCCATCGGTTCACCTAGAGCCGGGGCGGGAGCCTCGGCCACAACTGGAGCTGCAACTTCATCACTGCAAAAGTAATCATGTTAGAAGAGATCATTATAATACTCCTCCAAGGCCTATATGAAGGCAATTACATAGTCACAGAACCAAAATACCTGAATTGAATGTAGTTTACAATCATAAAATCTCCACGTATAAACAGATAAATATCTAAATCACATAATGAACTTCAAAGCTCTGTATTTATTATGATCCAAGACAAAAACATATAATTTCAATTTTTTTCATATCCGTGACTGTTCAGGCAAGTTTTCGTGCAGCTCGACTGTTGTCACGGGACATACCGCCTGACCCTACAAGATAGAAAATTAATTGAACCCATCACCTTATGCACCCAAGATCCTCTTTGACTAATTGAGCCACTCCATGATAGTAGAATTCAAAATTAGCTTCGTGGCATAAACAATATCGGGTTCCCACAAATTAATTCAATTTACAGATAGAGATTCCACTTCAAAAAATACAAAAATGCAACGGAACAGCAAGATCTAACACAAAAATAAATGAAAATCAACGGGGAAGTTAACAATTGATAAAAACAAGTTTCCACTCACCCTGACATTGGTCTCCGCGATTAGCTGTTTCTAATTCCTGTAGCAAACAAAACGGCAGAAACAATAATCATTAACTATTGGATTCAAATGAAACACAAAAAAGACAATTGAATGAAGAACAGAGATGGATCTTTCTATTTTGGAAATCGAATTAGGTACAGTCTAATAGATTTTCAATGAAATTATGAAGAAGAAAAAAAGGGAAGGGATAACAATGGCATGGCTGAGGAGAATGAGAATTGCTTGCCGGAGATTGAGAGACTTACCGGAGATTGAGAGTTGGCGGCGGCGGCAGCTGAAAAACGAATTTGAAGGAGAGAGAGAATTTGTGGAGAGATTAGGGTTTTATGAAAGTTTCTGATAAATTATAAATGGGCTACTTTATTGGGCCTTATAGGTATAGAAAGATGGGCCTAAGTATTGGGCCTAATATTTGATTTGGAATAAATTTTAAGGGAAATTGTATCAAAATGTCTAAATTTGAGAAATTATTCAAAAAAATATATCTGATTTATTTTCAAGATTAGATATATGTCTAAATCAAATTTGAGGGGAGAGATAATAATTTTGTCTCTATTATGCCCCTTACAAAACTTCATTTTCTTTATTAAAAAATGAACTTGAAATAATAATATATATTCCTTTTCTTGATTGTAGGAATAAAAAAATGGAAAAGAATCTCCACTCATTCCTTGATTTTAGGGATCAAAAATAGATTAAAATTAAAAATTGGTAATTGATTTTGAAGTATTGAGCGCGTGTTTTAGGATTGATTTCAAATTGCAATTTTCATTAGATATCCACCGTATATTTCATTTTTGTGCACTATTGATGGTGAATTTTGGGCGATCTAGTCGCTTCGAAGCTCAATTGCAATTTATAAGCCATCATTACAAATGTATAGGCTCATGTGTGTACTCCAAATACTCCTTTTTATTTTTTAAATTTTATATTCATTCAACGCCTATGTGTATGGTATTGACATGGCGACATGTGTATTCCATATCCATTTTTTTAATTTTATGTCCATTCAATATCACAATTCCTATAACATATATAGTTGATGGTACACACAATCCCTACAATATATACGCACAATCCCTACAACATAGTTGATGGTACGCACATTCCCTACAACATAGTTGATTGTACGCACAATCCCACAATATAGTTGATGGTACACACAACCCCACACCATAGTTGATGGTATGTTGATGGGAACACAAACATTAAGAATGCAAGTGTGTACTCTATCTTTTTTTTAAAATTTTATATTTATTCAACATTAAGTTTATATATCATATAAATCCATCTAAATTTAAAAGTTTAAAATATTAATACGTAATCTTTTTCTTTAATTTAATTTTTTTTTAAAAAACAAAATTAATTGTTTATGGATTTGTAGTTAGATTCAGAAGTTTTAGAGATGAAGAAGATGACAGAGAAAGACTCTGTCAAATTTTGGGAGAGAAATTCAATTTTAAAATCATTTAGACAAATAACAAATTGCCATGTAAGCTTTTGTTGGTAAAAATCCATAGACTTCATTTTTTATTAGCTCTATTTAAAAAATTATTATACAAGTTAGAGGATTTGGTGGATTGTGGTTACAAAATCTATTTTTAATTTTTAATTTTTATAAAGAAATCTTCACAATGGGTAAGGTTATAGTAGTCAAATTTATTTTTCTTAATTAATAATTTTAAATCTAAAATAAAATTTAGCCAAACTCTAAAATAAAATAGACATTTTAATAAGTTTTCCAAATTTAGATCCTTTCCTATTGTCCCTAAATTTAATTAAATCTATAAAATAATTATAAATATGGCCACTTAGTATTAATAAGTGCTTATAGAGTATTAAAACAAAAAATCGAACTGAAATCCTAAATTCTAACAAAAAAAATCTTATTTTTAGTTCAAATTGAAGTGAGGGACAGCATGCCTCAAATAAGATGGATTACAACCAATCATCAACCCAACCAATTTTTTCGATCTAAATTTTATTTATTTGTTTATTTAAAAATATCAAATTCTGAATCTTCAAAAAATAAATCTAATAGATCATCGATAAAATTAAGAAAAATAAAAAGGTTTATAAACTCTTTGTAAATAGACTATTTATGTGGCCTAAGATTGCCAGCTAAGATCATTTACTTAATTTCATGCCTTGGTGCTTACCATCCTATATCCTGAAAAAGTTCGGTAAGTCGATATATATACTATATTTTATATTCATGTCTGTTCGAGCCGGTTTACCACAATTAATATTACGTAACATACTATCTAACATGATCACTATAAATTGAACTCTTAACGTATCATTTTAGGATGGTTGATATTTAAAAACTTAATATTACATTTTTTTCTAAAGAATAAGAATGAAAGAACCATACAAACAAACAGTCCGTCCAAACAAATGGAAGAGAATACAGTATCCTCCGATAATATAATGGAAAGGAAGCAAAAATCCGGTTATGAAGACAATCATTATCATAAATCACATAATGAAACTAATTCCATAAAAGTATGAAAATATCATCATGTCTTGAAAATGACTTGAGATGGCATGGGTAAATATTTGCAGACTTCTACCAAATGGATGGATCATTGACTTAATGGTTTTATTGTTTGTTCCTTGTAAACAATTACAACACCAACGATACAAGTTTGATCGCGAGAATTAGTATTTGTCCCCCCTCTCTCCATACGTACTAAAAAAAAAAAAATGCAGACATCCGCATTAGTTGATGTTCCATCCATTGCTCTCCATTTTTTCTAGTAAATATTTGCAGACTTCAAAATTGACTGAGAGTAAAAAACATATCGAGTGTGTTTGGACCACCAAGAATAAAGAGGAGAACATGAATGAAGATGATTCATTATATTTAGACCACCAAGAATCATTCTCTTATAATCACGTTTTACAAAAAATTATCTTTTTCATTATCTTCCTAACTACTTTCTATTATCTTTCTAACAACTTTTTATATAATCATTCTCTTCACCCCAAACACAAATAATCATTCTCTTTCCTATTTTCCCTCTAATTCTCATTTCTCTCATAATTATAATCATTCCCCCTCCACAAACACACCCAAACCCACAACGAAGGCCCTTTAGAAATGATCATCAGACAAAGAAGAGCGATCCCTCACCAGCATAACTATGTACCTTTGAAGCTATGATGAGTTCGAATCTCCACCCTAATTATTGCTGAACGAGAGGAAACCATAAATTCCCAGCAACTTAAGACGCATCAATTTCATCCTCTTCGAAATAATTTGTATATTGGATAGTCAATACATTAGGGTCAGTATTACATACCAGAAATAGATTTCAAAGATGCACCAACAACAGAAAACTATTTCTCATCTGAAAATACTGCAGAATCAACAACTTCAGTGAATTTCAATGAATGATTTTACGGTTTCCATCCATCTAACCAACTCGGTTTTATCCTTGTTCTTCATATATTTATGCAAGAAAACCGCTAGCTGATCGTCCACACCCCTTGCTTCAAGGTAATCATAGAGTGAGTTTTGGAAGTCATCATCCAATTCCCTGGTACAAAAATAATTGTCTCAGAAAACTCGAAAAATTGCGATTTTAATAATTGAGCAAGAAGAATAATATTGAGAAAAGAACAATATGCTAAAGTCCTAAGGGAAAATTTTATTCAAGCTTTCTGTGGAGTATTTGGCAAGAACCAAACCATAAACTTTCCAATATATAATCAATATGGTTGTATCATGGTGTAAAAACTTCCCTCTCTTTCACAACTATAGCTATTGTGCACTCCTTTCTAAACTTGTTTTGATAACCAAGAATCAAAGTTTCGCCCCACTGCATACTCGCAGGCGGGGGCATCCGCACCCCTCCCAAGGCATGAAATTGAGAGACAGCAAAGAATTTTACATTTAAGCTAACTCGTGAGCTTCATCCAAAAGAACATATCTTAAAAGAACCCAAGCCTCTACCAACCAGACTGCTCCTTGAGGGACTTTGCAATTGGATAGGCCTTTTGCAATCACCCTTCGAAATTTTTGCAATTTTGAAAATTCATACAGTAATTAAATTGTTTCTCGTTATAAAACCAATACGTAAAAGATTGTCATTGTCACATAAGCAAGTACTAATTTAGTTCCAAACAGTTCATCAATCATCATACTTGGAATCAGAATATGGATGATATATAAGGAACATGGAAATCATACTTGAATTCAGGACCAGAATAGGGCTGAGCTGGCATCTTTTCACCACGACGTATAAAAAGCTTGTCGATCTCTAGACTATCCGGCCATGCTGAACACATAATCTCCAAAACTTCCCTGCCATCTCCTTTGGTAATGTTGACAATAGTGGTAATGTGAAGAAGCACATCTTCCCCTGTACTACTGCCACTAGATTTTGGAGCTGGAATAGCTTGATCAAACATGGTCACTTCAATTTTTATATTCTCATCTTCCCCATAATCCCTCTCCAATCTGATCCACTGCTCACCTGGCCTTTCATCAATAGTAAAGGCCCCAAATTTTGTAACAGGCTGAAAATGACAAGATAACTCAAAATCACAATGGGATGGGATCTTAGATTTATTGTAAACATGATAACCTTCTTGTTTTTTGTTTTTGAAAATTACCAATAACCCTACAACAAGTACTCAAACCAATGTTTTTTGTGTTTATGTTTTCGATGTCTACATTTTACATGCGCTTTTAAAAACCAAACTAGCGTTTGGAAGCTTAAATTTCAAAAACCAAAAACAAAATGGATAACAAACGGGCCTTAAGACTTTTGTTTTGAGATGATTCAATAAAGTGCTGAGATTTATAATATCATTTTCTGTCATTAATATTGATAACTATTTATTGAACCTTGATTTTTAACGATAATTGAAGAGTATTTGAGAATTAATAAGAGGACAAATTCAGCATAATTCATCTGCTAGGCTTAATTGTGATTGAACCTTTCTAAAGAAAACATCTGAGGTAAGAATATTAAAAGAAAATAATTTTCTACAATTTCCTTGACATCCAAATGTCTTGGAGTCCAACGGTATATCCTTTAGGGTCAAGAGAGTAATTGAAGTGCTTGTGAGTTGACCTCACAATCACAATAAAAAATCTAATCCCTATCCCACGACCACATAACCAATTAAAAGTTGACCTTTCCTACAGTGGAAACCATGGTGGTGAAAATTATTCAATCAAAACTCTACTTCCACAGAATAGCTAGACCTCAAAAGAACAACTCATTTCAAATTGTTAATCTAAGCTAATAAAATCTAATCATGAGAAAAAACAGAGAACCGAGGGCAGAACACATCCATCCATGCAATTATTAATCTAAGCTGATAAAATACAGGGCAATAATACAATAATTTTTTTATTTCTTTTGGAAACGGAAAGATTAGAGTTTCACTCCACTATATTCGGACTAACCACACTCATCCCTGCTGGCACCGAAAGATATCAAAACTCAAAAGAATAAAGACATGAGAGATATCTGCAAAATAATGTTACTGATAAGTCTCAAACATGAAACCTTGAGGGAAACACACCTTCAAACTCAAGCCTCCAACTACCGAACAACCCCATTAATGGCACAATAATACAAGAATTGAAGAACTGAAGGAACCCAATAGGCGTCTAATAATGTCCGGACTTTTGAAGCTGCATCTGGCCTTAAAATAAATTGCAAGAAGACTCGTTTTTTGACATTGAATATGGATCCTCTTAAATCCGCTGGCATTGCTGCTCCGTATGGATTCAAGATCGAAACTTGGCCTACCTCATATCTGGGTCTCCCCCTTAATGGAAATCCAAAGAATTTATCTTTTTGGGACCCTATGCTGGAAAAGATTCAAAATAGGCTACAAAATTGGGGGATATCCCCCTTAATGACACTCATCCAAGCCACACTATCCAATATACCCATCTACTACCTATCGCTCTTCCATGAGCCAAAAAAGATTGTGAAATCTATTGAGAAACTCTACCGAAATTACCTATGGAGAGGTAAAGAGGGTAGCAGAGCCAGTCACTTGATCAATTGGGAGAAAGTCAAGATTCTCACCGAAGATGGGGGTCTTTGTATTGTTTTTTTGGATAAGAAACAATTTCATTATAAGTATGAAATTACAAGAGGGCTCATAGCCAGATACAAAATAGTTACAAGATAGATCTCCAGTTACTTAATAAGATATCATAGCTATAGTCAAAGAAAAGGTGAAAATTTTTGCACCAGGATATAACAATAATAGTAAGATTTTCACAAAAAGTAATGAAAATTGAGCTCTTATCCTGGAAGATTCTATAATTCCGTTCTCTCCATATGACCCAACAAAATGCCTTAATAAAATTAACCCACATCAGCTTCTTTTTCTCTTTAAAAGGGGGTCTTGGTATTGTTGATATTCACAAGGAGAATGCTGCTCTCTTGGCGAAATGGCATTGGCGTTTTTACGAGGAAAAGGGAGCCTTATGGAGGACCTATATCGAAAGGAAGTACAGGCTTTCTCAGAATGGCCTTACATCAGGAACCAAAGGGTTAAGACGGACAAATGGTCCTTTGAGGGATATTGACAGATGGAAACACTTGATTCAAAAAAACATCTCTCACCAGATTGGATCAGGAAAGAAGACTCTTTTTTGGCATGACACTTGGTTGGGGGATGAGCCGCTCAAGCAATCTCATGCTTTGCTATATAACTTATCTTTGAAGAAAAAGGCGCATATTGATGATTTATGGGAAAAGAATATTGAGAGTTGGTTGGAACCTTAATCTGAGAAGGAACCTCAAAGATGACGAGATTATGGAATGGGCTGATCTTTCCTATCGTTTGGAAGCCATCACTCTCACCGATAGAGAGGATTCACGGAGGTGGAAGATGGAAGCTGATGGCCAATTCACTACAAAGTCCTTACAATGCACACTGACCAGAATCGATTGCTCCTCTATGAAAGGGTTTTTCTGTGACATTTGGAATGGCAAACAGCCTAAAAAGGTCAAATTCTTTGTATGAGAGCTTAGCTATGGTGCCCTCAACACTCATGAGATCCTTCAACACAAGATGCCTGGAAGTGCGCCAACAAGAGCTAAGCTCTACCGGCATCTTGTATAATCTAGTAACCATGAGGATACATGTTCGAATCCCCCTACCGGCCTACCCCAAATATTATTGTATCAAAAAAAAAAAAGATGCCTGGAAGTGCATTATCCCCCAGTTGTCGTCCCATTTGTCACAGAGAAGCGGAATCTCAATATCACTTATATATAGCAGCTGCTGGGTGGCGAACAACATATGGCAATATTTGTTTAGATCTTTTGGTTGGTACATTGCTAAACCTGGGAACATAAGAGATCTCATCCAGTATTTTTATGTAAAATCTATTGCACCATTGCAGGCCTTTGTATTATTTTGGTACATTTCATACATCAATCAAATTGCCTCGTTTCCTATAAAAAAAAAATCAATAAAGTTTTTGTTTCTTATAAAATATCTATGACATTAATTTATGGGCACCTTCCTTGTCTTCGGTCCTTCGATGTTATCTGGTACAATGGAGCGAAACTCCGATTTCTCAATTTCAAAATAAAAAATCAGTACGCAACTTGTAAAGAAGAGAGAATCAAACCTGGTTGGGAGGAGAGCGTTCAAGTTGGTATCCGATTTCGTTGCGGAGAAGTCTGAGAACGGTGCCTTCGAAGGCGGATCTGCGCATCTCAGATATGTAATGGCGCAGAGTCTTGAGAACGCAGGGATTGTCAGGGAGAAATGCGATGGGGCTTTGTCTGTGCGCCGGCGAAATTAGGGTTTTGGGAGAAGATGAAGAACAAAACTGAAGGCATTTTCTCAATGGTCGAATCACTCGCGCCATTGCTGTGATGATCTTGCTTCGGGGTTTACTGGTTAGGGTTTATGCACAAGCACAACGCCTAAATAAAAATAAAAGAAAATGTTCATTTACAAGTTTTGGTTTTTTTTGTTTCATTTATTAAAAATAATAATAAAATAAAAATAAAAAATAAAAAAAGGAAAATTGCATTGTTTGGGGTAGGGGTGATTTCGGTTCGGTTTTTGTCGGTTTTGTATCAATCCGACAACCAAACCGATATCCTCGATTTTTAAAAATTTGATCCGATCCAATGTCCAATAAAGCATAGAACCATTGGATCGGTTTTTAATTGGTTCGGTTTTTAATAGATTTGATCCAATGTCCAATCCAATGTCCAATAAACTATGATTATTGGAAGCTTAATTTTCAAAATATATAACAATTATAGAGATGTTTCCAATATTTAT
>JBBMEF010065947.1:0-11105 GCA_037832685.1 Sicyos baderoa | reverse complement strand
AGCTTTAAAACAAAGTAGAAGTTAAACCAGCCGATTTTATTCATCCACAATTGTCTATCTACTATAACTACTCCTAAAAAAAACAATAAAAGTTGGAATTGATGCGAATGTAGTGTGCAGTCCCCTTGTCATCAGCTTCCACAACACAACCGGTGCTTCCTCCAGAGATTCGGCCTAATCCTTCAATTAGTCAGTCATCCGATCAGCTCACCCGACTTCGACCTTTGTCTGAATATTTATACTGTGAAAGTTACTTGGTCGGCAAGTCGGATCGAGCGGGAAAATCCTCATAAATGCAATCTTGTGATTTGTTTCCTCTAATTGCTCTGATTGATATCGTCATAATGGCTGATTTTATTTTCTAGATTGTTTCCTTGTCGATGTCAATCTTCGAAGGCAACTGCCATGTCAGCAATTTTATCGTGCGTGCTTGTTGCCATCCGTGCGTTTCAGCTCCATGATTCTCTTTCTCGCATAATCCTGCAAAATGCGATCAGTTAGTGCATTTTCCATTCTATTTCCGCATAATTGTAAATGTGATGCTAAAGTATATATGCGTAGCTTTATTCGCACTCATATTTTCCTAGATTTTAATAATAATGCAGACTAATGCAGCCTAAATATAGCTTTATTTGATAGTTATCAAACCCTCAAACTTAAATCATTGCTTGTCCCCAAGTAATGCATAACTGCCTAGTTATTATTTTATTTCAATTCAGCATTAAACTTTATTTCTTCGGTTTAACTTCGCATGTCTTCCCGCATTCTTATCCTTCACTAAAGAAAGCTTCCTTCTCATTCACACGTTCTACTTCTCCAAAAATTTAGTCCTAACTTAGAATTTTCCTTATCATGACTAATAGATCGTTCCTCATCTCAAGTCGTTCTCTTCACTATGTTTATCATATCGCAATTGCTTCTAGTCTAAAGTTTGCCTAACATATTTTGTCATGCTCTTACATAGGTTCTTAACCCTTCGAGGATTTCTGCTTATGCTAAACGTATTCCTCGTTGGTTGCACTCATGCCCATCGTTCCGTTGTTTTTAGCATGTCGCATTTTGGGTAGAATACTTCATCTAAATGTTCAAACTTATAGACAGCGGAGTACTTAAGAGTCGTAAGGCTTATACGCGCTCGTATGCACTCCAGAATATGTTAATCTTTATTTTATACTTCTCTCAATATATATATATATATATATATTAAATGCGAGTTTCACATTATATTCACTCCTCGGGCAATCCCTCACCCCCAAACTTAAATTCTTCATTGTCCCTAATGAAGGTGAGGCTTAGTTCCCCCAAATTTAGCTATTGCTGCAATTGCGATATTCTACACATACTTCTGCGACTTCCTTGCGATTTTTTGGTTCTTTCCATTATTCATAGTAAAGACTACTCTAAACTAAGTTAAAATTTTCAGAAATTTCAGAACTTTCGAAAGCAAATTCTACTATCTTTATCAAATAATAAAAGTGCGATAAAAACTGCTAGCATAGACTTTCAAAAATTTAAAGTTTACTGAATTCAAATATTGCAAAATTCAAATAGCATCCTAAATGTCATGCTGGGTCCTATCAAATTAATGCAATTACTACGTGAAATGCATGCGAAAATTAAAAATTGAAATATGAAAAGCATTTAAAAAGAGAACGGGACTTCAATCTAAGTGTTTATATTGTTGCTCGGCCTTTCTTCTTCATAAAGCTGCACAAGTCCTGGTCTTGGTGCCACAACATACTCTCTCAATGCTTCATCAATTTTTAAAATTATTTCGTCCTTCTTTGTTGCATATTCCCAGTAGTTCTCTGAACTTATAAAGAGTTCTTCCAATTTCTTGACCAACGCATCCTCGCTCTTCAGATTTCCAAATCGCTTACCTTGGTCAATCCATCGTTTATTTTCAGCAATCTCATCATGTTACGTGTGTAATTTCAATAATTTGTCAGTGAGTCGAGGTTGCACTCCCTAGTGCAAGCATAACCTTGTTATGGTGTGAGGAAAGAATAACTTCTTCCTCTTTGAAGTCAACCAGCGCTGGATTTGTGTCTCCATAATCTCTCCCAAGTTAATGCGCCATCCGTCTTTTATCGCATAGAGTAACAAAGCTTGTTCTCTACTCACTACTTTCGCATTGTCAGTTGGCATAATCACGTTTTGGATGAACAACCCAGCCTTTCAGTTCTTGTTTTATCTGTTCTATTGAAAAAGACCATTGATTCTTCCATGTTGCACCTTCAACTCCAATGACCATTGCACACTGCATCATTTGTTTCCTACTTGGTCGTCTTAGCATCTTCTGGCATTCTGTACCAGTATCATCTGTTAGATAAAACAACTCATTCACCGCAGTGGATCTGCAATCGATCATTTGTCCTTCAACTCTAGTGAAATGTTTTCTCTCTAAATTAAGATTTGCAAAGAATTGCCTGACCCAATCCTGCCTTGTATCTTCGTATGGTATTGCCAAACTCATCCATCCTTGCTTACTAATATCGTCCATAACCTCCTTTGTTGACCAAGCCTCAGAGCATCCCCTATCCTGCCAAAATCTCATCTGTGCAACTGCTCTAGTGATTCCATTGTTACCACCATTTCTTTGTGACTACGACATTGTCAGAAAGGTTCTTTGTCTCTATGGTTTTTTAGCTTGGGAAAATATGACCTCGTTCTCGTTTCTTAAATAGAGGTTGTAAAAAAATTTTGTGTTTGGAAATCGTTATGCAAGGAAATGAACACATAAGGTAAATATTTCCAAAATTTGGTTTGTACAAAATCACAATCAATCAATTCCTTCCTAAATTACGAAATTTAAAAACATAAGGAAATAAAAATAATTCTTTAAAAAGAAATCGGCTAATTTTGGAAAGAAAACTTCCTAATTAATAGAATAAAATAAACGAAAAATAAAATTTCATACTTTTGAAAAATTAAAATATTCGAAAATAAAAACTTTCCTAATTTAATGCGATAAAATATTTTGCACAAAGTCAAAGATACCAAATTTTTGCATTCCAGGAATGCTATTGCAGATCTGGGCGGAACCTTTACGCGTATTCCGTCTGGTGTAATAATTTTATTCCTTAGGCCATTTGTATATTTTCGAGGCAATTCCATCTTTGATTGCCTTTTCTAGCCTTTCATCTTCATGCGCGTTGATGCGTAATCCTTCTATCAACCTCAGTATTGATAGAACTGCTTCTTCCATATTAAAGCTCAGTTGTATGATCCAATAGTCATTTCCTCGATTGATTATATATTGTTCTTCGTTCATAATTGGCAATGAGAGTTCGTCGGGTGTTATTGCTAACATCCTATGATCCTCTACTCCATCATTTTCATCCTGCCACATTGTCGATTCCGCATCCCCCTCGTCAGGTTGATGTTAGACCGCACGGTTAAGTTCCGCAGGACCATTCTCCGCAAAAATTGTATGTTGAAAATTCTCATCTTCCTTGTGGCATTCTCTCCTCTGCTCAGTATCAACCGTATAATTTTCATCTTCCTTGACAACACACTCTATTTCTTCCGCATCAGAAAGAGTCATGGAAGTACTTTCTTCCCATGCGTCTTTCTGATGTTTCTGTCTCCTTTCTTCTTCCTCACCTTCTGCTATGCGTTTAGCATCCTTGGCTTCTTCAGCCCTTGCGATCATTGCCAGCCGAAAATCTTCCCAAGTGAGTTGTTCACTAAAAAGATCTACGTCTGCCCATGCGCCAAGTACGTCAGCCTCTATGTATGTAGTTTCCTCTAATTCCGCATTTGCTTCGCTTTCTGCTTCAAAAGGTTCCTTATGTTCTTTGTTGGGTTTTAGAGGCTCTGATATAATTCCGTTATCGCGCAACCACTGCCTCCGTCTCAGTGTCTCCTTAGTTTCTAATAGGGGTGATCTCGGTTCGGTTTTTTTCGGTTTTGTATCAATCCGACAACCAAACAGATATCTTTGATTTAAAAAAAAAATGATCTGATCCAATGTCCATAAAAGCATAAAACCATTGGATCGGTTTTTAATTGGTTCGGTTTTCAAGAGATCCAATCCAATGTCCGATCTAATGTCCAATAAAATGTGATCATCGCAAGCTTAATTTCTATAAAACATGACTTGAGAAGAAAAGCATGACTTGAGAAGAGAAGAGAAGGTTTAACATAATCCAAGTCATTTTACCCCAAATCACGAGCTTGAGAAATTGAGTTAGATCGATGGTTTAACATAATCCAACAAAATGAATTGGGGATAAAATCAAAATATGAACAGAAACAAATAAACCTGAGGGCAGAGGTAAAAGCAGAAATCAAAAGAGAAGGCGTTCAACTAAACAACAAATGCCGAAAATGAGATCTAGCACCATATCTCCAAACCTAATATTCCATAAACAAATGTCGAAAGACACATACACAACCAGGAAGAAACAAAAAACATCTCCGCTTGAACAGATAGGTTGTTCTCAGCCAGCAACAAGAACAAGCAAAGATCACAAGAAAATTACAAATGGAAGTATCATCAAGAAGTTCACCATTATTACATGGGTGACTTCGCAAACATGTACGATTCAGCAGAAAAATAGAGAGAGAGAGAGAAATGAAAGAGAAGGATTGGATTGTACCTCCGGAGAAGAAAATCGAATAGGGAAGTTGCAGAAAAGCGATTTTGCTTTTGGATCGATCTTTCTCAGTTTTTATGAATCAAAATCCGTTTCTTTATGAACCAAATACTTAAGACTTCCCCCAATCCCACATCCAACGTCCACCACCGCCGTCACGCCGGCGATCTGCAGCGCCCTCCATCATCCAAATCTGCATGGCGCGGTGGTCGGAGAGCGAAACAGAGGAGTCCGGATCGTGAGAAGGGCAGAAAGATGAGAAGGGAAAAGACGCTCGACGGCTGGAGAGAAGAAAGAAGCGTGAGAGGGGTTTTGAGTTAGGGTTCCATTTTTTTTTAATATTTATAGTATTCGTTCGGTTCAGTTTTTTTCATAAGAAATCGAACCGAACCGAAAAAGATCGGTTTTCTGCTATGTGAAACCAATGGATCTTCTCCTCTTCTAAAAACCGAACCGATCCATTGGATCGGTTCGGTTCGGTTCAATTCAGTCGGTTTTCGATATTTCTTTACACCCCTAGTTTCTAATGTCAAATCCTCCGCATCGTGATTACAGACAGGACTCCCAGGTTCATGACTCCTGTGATCCCATGCGTAACTCGAACTTGTGGATTCATATTGAAATTGATACTCGTGCAGATAGATACTTTGATCTCCCTCAACCTGCAACTGATAATCCCAGTTAGGATTCGTGAAATAGATATTGGTTGTATCGTCCTTTTCCGTATAGCCTCTTTGCTCCATGAATTCTGTGTCATATATATCGTCATAATTTCATCGTTGACGCTCGTTTTTATGATAATGTTGTTTTGGTTTTGGGACTTCTTTTCCCTCTTGATTGTAATACTTCGTCTTCTAGTGCCTGAAATTCAAAACAACAATCTTAATTAAATAAGAACCACTCCATTCTTAAAAGTAATAAATCTAAATACTCAATCCCCGACAATGGTGCCAAAAACTTGACCGCGCATCACGATGTGGTATAGTGGTAAGTGATTAGATTGTAGAAAGATGAGATTTTATTGATTAAAATCCCTCAATTCGTAATCGCAACATTACGCAAGTATACGTAGTCGAGAATGCAGTAAGTGATAAGTATTTATTTATATCGATCCCACATAGATTGATGTCTAGATTTACACTTTACAGAACAGAGTCAAAAGAAATAAAAGAGAATATTTTGGTTTTGAAAAGAGTTTGATATTGGTTCTTAACTACAAAAAATAAATTACAGAAAATAAACATGCAATGCAATGAGTAAACATCTACTAACAGTCCTAGAAGTTATTAGGCGTGAGGCTAGCTAACGCAACTCTTGCTTCCTATACGATTGAATGCTTCCGCATGTCAATGGTTTGTGAAGAACGTGCTTCCACATCGAAACTTCATCTGAGATCTAGGCAGCGCAAGTAATAGTAAGGTTATTCATATCTCCCTAAATAACGAACAACAGTTCGTACGACCTATCATAACATACTGGGTCTACATGCACATCTTCCTTTCGGAATATTGCAAGGCTCATGCGTGGCTAGCAAGACGACGCATGAGTATAAATAAAGCACAATAGTGTACGTGTAATCAACATTCAAACCTAATAAACAACTAATCATGAATGTAAAGTAAATACTCCTATAACGCAATTATAGGTTTAAAACAAAGTATAAGTTAAACCAGCCGATTTTATTCATCCACAATTGTCTATCTACTATAACTACTCCTAAGAAAAACAATAAAAGTTGGAATTGATGCGAATGTAAAGTGTGCAGTCCCCTTGTCATCATTTTCCACAACACAACTGGTGCTTCCTCTAGAGATTCGGCCCAATCCTTTAATTAGTCGTCCATCTGATCAGCTCACCCGACTTCGACCTTCGTCTGAATATGTATAGTGTGAAAAGTTACTTGGCCGACAAGTCGGATCGAGCGGGAAAATCCTCATAAATGTAATATTTTGATTTGCTTCCTCTAATTGCTCTGATTGATATCGCCATAATGGCTGATTTTATTTTCTGGATTGTTTCCTTGTCGATGTCAATCTTCGAAGGCAACTTCCATGTCAGCAAGTTTATCATGTGTGCTTGTTGTCAACCGTGCGTTTCAGCTCCATGATTCTCTTTCTTGCATAATCCTGCAAAATGCAATCAGTTAGTGCGTTTTTCATTCTATTTCTGCATAATTGTAAATGCGATGCTAAAGTATGTATGCATGCAAAATTCTATATTTTTAAGCTTTATTCGCACTCATCTTTTCCTAGATCTTAATAATAATGCAGACTAATGCAGCCTAAATATAGCTTTTTTTTAGAGCTATCAGACTCCTAGATCTAGAAATAGAGCAGTTGAGTTTTAGTGTTATAAAGATGATTGCTTGTGGAATGTTAAGGCATCTCGTTTCAATAACAGTGATTTATGGATCCTTAGGAAGTATTTTTTTATTCATAAATGTACTTTGAATAGTATTCAAACATCTCATAGGCAAACATCATCAAGTTTAATTGGGAAATCTTTAAAAGAAGAATTCAGGTTTAGTTCTTTTAAAAGTTTGACTCCGAAAGAAATTAGGATTAAAGTGTGTTCTAAGCTTGGTGTTAACGTGAGTTATCATAAAGCATATAGGGTTAAATAATGCATCTTTAAGTCATTGAAGGTGGATGCAGTTGTGACTACACGATTTTCGAATACAAATATATCCAACAGTAATAAATTCTGAGTTTAACCTATTGCTAAGTGTTGCTTGGAATCGCTTACGCACAAGTATACGAGGTAAAAAATGTAGCAAGTGATAAGTGTTTATATTTTATCGTTCTCCACACGGATTGATGTCCAGAACTAGCTTTACTAAATTAAGAGTTGTGCTGGAAAAGTAAAGAATGAGTTTTGATGGTAGTTGTGTGTTTTAGACTTGATGCTAAAAAGTAAAGTTGAATGCGATGCGGTGGAGCAACGGTAAGAATGTAGATGCAAATGATATGAGACGCGCGAGAATAGTTATTAAGTTTCATGCTTCCCTATTTTAATAAGTACTTCCGCATTAGGACAATGCATGCGATAGTAAGGCTATTTCTAACTCTTTAATTGATGCAAAATCACTTACACCTAACCTATCGTAGCATACAAGATCATCATACAGTTCCCTCTTCCGAGTTCGCTGTAGGTTAACATGCGTGGGTAGCTAATCGAGGCATACATAAAAATAAAAATGTAGCAATGTAAAACTTAACAACCTACACTCCTAACATACTTATACAAATGAATCATCATCATAGCTCCTATCTAATGCAATATAGTGATAAACAACAGTAGAGAATTAAATTCAAACAATTTAATTACTAATAATAAATGTTCACAACTATAACTACTCCTAATTATGAAAAACAGTAAAGGTTGGAATTGGTTTGATTGTGAAGTGTGCAGACTTCTTGTCATCAGCTTCTACGAACACCAATAGCTAGTTACTTTTCATGAAGATTGGATTCTGGCCAACCGACAAACTTACCCAACTTTGACTTCCTTTTCGCTATATATAGAGATGATTAGATTGGTTAGCAAGTTTTGGGTGAGCTGGAATATCTTCATAAATTCAGGATCTCTTGATTTCTACTATAATTTCTTGATCAGCGCTAACTTAATTGCTTGCTTGCTTGCTTGATTTCTCTATTTGTTTCCTTGTTGGCGTGATTCTTCAAATACAACTGTCTGTCTGGTGAATGCATCATTATGCTTTTCATATTTTCTTTCGCATTAGTTCGTTCTTTTCGTGTAATTCTGCGTTTTCTTGCATTGTATAATGTTTTAGCGTAGTTTATTCAATATATGTACTTGAACTACGAAATTGCGCTCATGATGCTAATTTATGAATGCATACATATTCTATCATTTTTCACTCGCAACTTACCTATTATAACCCATTTATTTCCATTGAACTTCAAAATAATGCATGCTTAAAATAGCTTAAAATGTGCTTTATTTGAGAGCTATCAGCAGCTGACTCTCATGCCTTAATTCTAAAGTTTTTTTTAAGAAGTTAAAAGAAATGAATCTAGGTTAGTTTAATTTATTGATTTCTATCACTCATTATTGATTGTGTTCTATCAAACAATAATTCAATTTTATCAATCTCTATAATTGGTTTCTTTTTTTTCTTTCTTTTTCTTTTTTTGAAAAAGGCTCTATAATTGATTTCTTAATGTACATTTTTGCAGGAACATACACAACATTTGAAACTAGTGATGAGGACATTTCAAATATTGTATTATGGCCATGAATGCATCTATTGAATGTTGGCAGTTGTGTAGGCCAAATATTTCTATTGATGGGACTTTCTTGAAGGGAAAATTTGGAGGGATTTTTTCTGTTGATGATACTTTCTTAACGGCCTCAATCATGATGGTAATAATCAAATTTTTTCGCTTGCTTTTAGAATTGTAGATTTTGAGAATGACGCTTCATGGCTTTGTTTTTTTTGAGAATACGAAGAAATATTTTGGACATCCCAAAAATTTAGTTTTCATGTCAGATAGGCATTTGAGTATTCTAAAGGGATTTTTTTGTTGTGTATCTTGGTGTTGAGTATTGTGTCTGTATGCAACATTTGTTATTGAATATGAAGTTACAATTCAAATGCGGCAACGTGATAGACAAGATATTTAAAAAGTGTGCGAAGGTTATACAATTGATGATTTGAACTTAATATGAAATTGTTTAAGTCTATACATCCTACTATTTGTCAATATTTGTTCGATGTTGGTTATGAAAAGTGGGCTCGAGCATATTCAAGGAAAAAAAGATATAGAATGATAACTTTGAATAATGTTGAAAGCATAAATTCCCTTCTTGAAGAGCCTAAAGATTATCTCGTGGCAATGCATCTTGAGTATACTAGAGACATATTGCAATTATGGTTTTATGGGCGAAGGAAAGCTGTGACTTCTTGTAACGGCCCGAGAAATCGAACCGTTACTTGAGGTGAAAAGGAGTTGCAATTTGATTAAAGAGAAAATAAGTTTCCTTACTTTCGCCTTCGCTGGGATTCGCTCTAGCGAAACTTCATTGACGAAGTGAGCAAGCTATCCTTCGTCCCTTCGTGTTCCAAAACCGCTCAAGAGACCCTCGACTTTCAGTCGTTCCGTTTTCGAACGACTCTTCATTTCAGCCGTTACATTTCGTCGCCCCTTCATTCCCAGTCGATCCAATTGATCTCCAAAACGTTTGTTCTTCACTTCATTCCAGCCGAGAACCCTTCCATCTTCAAGCAGCCTTGTTCTTCACGTTTTTCTCTCAACCAAAGCCGAATTCTACCTTGTGTTCTTCTCCGTCGATCGAGTTCTTCAAGCAGCCGTGTTCGTCGATTCACAAGGTATTATCTTCATTTTTATTCTTCTTCGGATTCGTATCGTTTGAGGAGTTGAAGTAACGTTTGGAGGTTCTGTTTTCTGGGTTTCTGTTGGTGTTCTTCAGCTTGTTCTTCAGGATCATCGTTGCCCAGTTTCGCTTCGTGTTCGTCAGCCTTCGCCGTAGCGAACTACAGATAGCCAGGTAAATTTGAGGTTCTGTAGTTGGCGTTTCGTTTCCTTCGTTTTGTTAAGGGATGTTTCTGACTTGTTAAGTTTCGGTATTACATTGCTTGTTCGTTGTCAACGAAACAGAGGTCCTCTGCAGTTTGCGTTTTGGTTGCTGTGGATCCTTCAGCGAACCGTTCGTTTTCTATTCTCAGTATTCAGTTTCGGAGAAGTTCGTCCGTGTCTGCTCGCTAGCCAAGGAACAGAAGCCTCGTCACTAGCTTTCGCTACAACGAGTTCAGTATCAGTGGTGTGGTCGCGTTAGAATGAAAGTTGATGTATGATGTATGCATTAGAATGAAAGTTGTTATGTTGTTTTCCATGCAAGCATGTTGTCCATGAATTTACTGAAATAGTACCATGTTAGATGATTTACTACTATTCAGAAATGTTAGGACTTGCATGTAGATTATTTGATGATGATTGACTGAATATTATGTATGTTAGCCTAGAATAGTAAGAGTCATCATCCGTACTAGTGCGTCAGTAAGCACCCAGGCAGAGAAGGCCAAGTTTGCCTATCATCTCTGATCTGTCCCCATGGTTCAGCTAACCATGGAGCTGGTCGAGTCCGCAGTCTTGGTGAGTGGCCAAGTTCGCCTATCAGGGTTGGGAAGATGATGATGCTAGTTCCATCCCCAATCGTCGACACGATCTCAGCGTGTCGACAGTGGCCAAGACTGCCGCCTGTCAGTGTTAGGATCGATCCATTGAGTGTAAGCCTACTTGGGACGTTTCCTAGCTAAGGGCGTATGGTGCCGAATGGTTGACAACGGTTTCGTGCCGAGGTCTCGCACCCCTGTTGTCAGCGACACCAGTCCCAGCTTTCAGAACATGCGAACCAGGACCAGGTCAGGTAGCCCTAGACCCAACTTCACCTGGTACCTGCAGCATGTGTACATGTTTATCCTCATTACAACACCGAGTGGAGAGCTCCCTCGGGATCTTG
>JBBMEF010065877.1:0-11111 GCA_037832685.1 Sicyos baderoa | reverse complement strand
CCATGATTTTCAACCCAACCCAACCCATTTATGTATTCAACCCAATCCAACCCGACAATTTGGGTTGGGTTGGTTCGAATTTCTCGGGTTGTCGGGTTAGTGTGCATCCCTACCTAGAATAACCTTTGCAGAGCTAAGGTCCTTCATTTCGAATTCAGAATTCAACTGTGTTTTGATCTTCTGAAGTTCCTGCATGTCTTTCCCTACTAATAACACATCATCTACATAGAATAGAAGTTAGACTAGATCTCCCTTAATTGTTTTTCTAAAATATATACATGCATCATATTGGCTTCTAATAAAGTCAATTGATAGGATGTAGTCATCAAATCTCTTAAACCAGCATCTAGGAGCTTGTTTCAAACCATAGAATGACATGTTTAGCTTGCACACTAGAGATTTATGTTTTTCTTTCACAAATCCTTCGGGTTGCTCCATGTATAGTTCTTCCTACAGGTTTCCATGTAGAAAAGCAGTTGTAACATCAATCTATTTTAGTTACAATCCTTCACAGGCTACAAGAAACGTGACAATAAGATTTAGATATTTAAGTTTTTGAATTAACTATTTGAAGACTAGATAATTTGGAATATACCTCAAGAAAAAAAAAATTAAAAATTAGAAGTTGGTGGTTGTTTATTCATTGACTAAGTTATCTAATTGTGCAACGTTTTTTCTTCCTAGTTCCTTCCATTTTTTCAAATATTTTTTAAATTTACGTCTCATTCAATTTTTTTTTACTATTAATTATATATTTCATTTTAAAAATTTCACTATTTATTTCAAAATTGAAAAAATAAATAATGTTAGAATCTTAAACCAAATAAGGGAATTTGCGGTGGGTAGCAACTTTTATACTATCTATTTTAATTATAACATTGTTTTAGAAATAATTCATCTATAGCAACTTTTGGGCCATTTTTTTACTTTTTCCAATTCTGCCCTTTTTTCTTCATCGGCGCTTGAAACTTCTCCCGATACTTTGTTTCTTTTTCATAGCCCATTTCAATTGTTTTTTATTTCCAAGGTCTACGTTTTTTCCTTTTCTTTTCATGCCACAAAATTACTTAACGTGTGTAGTTTTCAAAATAGGTGTAGAAAACAGAGAAATGTATCTATTTATTTACCATACATTCTAGTCTCTTGAATTTCTATCATAATTTTAAAAATACAAACAAAACTTGTTTTCTATTTTTATTTTCTATAATTTTAAAAACAGATTTATTCGATAGTCTATCAACACTTCTATACCATTGATAGAAGTCTATCAATGGAACTGATAGAAGTCTATCAGCGACACTGATAGAAATCTATCAATGGAACTGATAGAAGTCTATCAGCAACATCAATAGTTAAACACTTCTATCAGCGGTAGTGATAGAAGTCTATCAGCACTTCTATCAGCCACATTGATAGAAATCTATCAGCACTTTTATCGGCCACATTGATAGAAATCTATCAGCGATAGTGATAGAAGTCTATCAGCACTTCTATCAACCACATTGATAGAAATCTATCGTGATAGAAGTCTATCAGCACTTTTATCAGCGACACTCATAGAAATCTATCAATGGAACTGATAGAAGTCTATTAGCAACATCGATAGACGTTAAACACTTCTATCAGCGGTAGTGATAGAAGTCTATCAGCACTTCTATCAGCCACATTGATAGAAATCTATCAGCGATAGTGATAGAAGTCTATCAACACTTCTATCAGCGACACTGATAGAAATCTATCGCTGTAGTGGATGCAGATTCGTCGTGGAGTTTGAAGAGAAGAAATTTGAGAAGTCAGATTCGCCGGAGTTTGAAGAGACGGTCGGAGTTGATTGAGAATGGGTTGTTGTAGAAATCGGAGAAGTCAGATTCATTGGAGTTTGAAGAGACGATCGGAGTGGATTGAGCATGGGTGATTGTAGATATGCGAGTGATGGCATAAACAAAAATCGTGGGGGAAGAAATGTCTGAAGAATTCGGAGAGGCTGTGAGGGATGTGTAGAAAAAAAATGTGAGGAAGAAATAGTGTAGAGAGAAAAGTCGTAGAGGATGAGAGGGAGGCTGCAAGTGAATTAGGGCAAAGACAAAATTGGGAAAAGAAATCTAGGCTTCATGGGTATTTTAGTCATTTCACAAGCCTATAACTTTTTTGCTATACATCAATAACTTTTGAAATTATGCTATGGAAAAAATTATTTTGTTTTTTTTAATATACATACAAAAACCCCGGTTCTGAGTTCGAGCTGGAACGACACTCACATATATTTATCATTAAAAAGCCTTCGAAAATTAGGAAAAGATTTAAAAAGAAGGAAACTTCATGCATGTCTTTATTGTCCTAGTTTTTAATAAATTAATTTTTAATCTATTGACAAAATTGCTTAATCTCCAAAAATTGTTCCATTTTTTCTTCTTCCATTTTTACCGATTTCAACTTTTCCATCACCTAGTTATTTTCTCATCCATTAACAATTTTTCTTTTTTCTCAAAATCTTTGTAACAATATTTGATCTCAACGATCTTTGTAGGTGATTAATTGTCGTATCACTCCTTTAATTACTCTTACCTAATCTCTCTTTACTTGTGTATTTATTGAGGTATTTTCTTCCTTGTAACACACTAATTTCCTTTTATCTAGTATATAACAGTGGAGGGGGATAAATACCAATTATTGGATTGAACGCTTAAACTGGTTTACAACCAAAGAATGAAACCAAACAATCAACCATGTAACACATCAGTTAAGTAGTTATTAAAGAAGTAAATACATGTAATAACCCCCCATGTTTGGTGTGATTTACAAGAGAAAGAGATTTAGTTTAAGGGTAAATTGGTAATTGAGTGCCTTGGTGCTAGTTTTGTGGTTTAAAAGGAATTTAGAGGGCATTTTTGTCAATTAGGCCCAAGATATTGAGCAGCTCTAGGTCAAAAAATTGGGATTTGCCGCCCCGTGTTGGAAGGCTTCGTCGTCGCCGCCTTGCATTTGGTTGCCGTTTAAAGCCTGCGCCGCCGGAGTTGCAGTTTCAGCGTGGGTTTCGTGGAGGCCCGGTTCGAGCCGCGGAGTTTCTTTCGCAGCGCCGTCATTGAGCCAGCTTCGTCGTGGGAGTCTCAGTCGCAGCGTGGCCGTCGGAAGTTGAGAAGAGTGTAGCATCGCGCCCGTGAAGAGTTCCCACGCCGCCATCCGTCGACGGAGACCCATTCCAGGTGAGTTCTCTTTCTTCTGTAGTTTTGGTGACACCCAAATGTAGTAGAAGGTGGATGTTTGGTTTGAGATGTAAAGCTGTTTGGATAGGGGGTTTAAACTCAGCTTTTTTGGCTAGGGGTTTAAATCCATTTAAGTTGTGGATATGGGTATAGTAGTTGTTTGGATTCGAGCAAGTACACTATTACAAACGTACTTCAAGGGTGTGTTTGGGGCACCCATTTGGTAATGAAAGACGGAAGATTATGATAAATGGTGGCTCATGATAAGCACGCAGATTTAGATAAATGGGCTTAGGTAACATTGTAACACCCACAATAATAAACTGTGACAAACATAGGTTATGTTATTCTTCATCCAAAAAAAACATAGGTTAGGTTATTATAACCAGTGTTTTAAAAAGCCCCAAAGACTCAAAAAAGCCTGATGCTCGCCTCTCCAGGCACGCGCCTTTTCATAAAGCCTAAACGCGAGTCGCCCATCTTGAGGAATTTTTCTATTTATTTAAAATCTAAGTTAAACGATAATGTTTTACTCATTTTTCTCTATTTATTTTTTAAATTTCAAATTCAATAAGCAACTACTTCAAAGTTTTATTTTAAAAATACAATTAAAACCTAATCGTTAACCCTAATCACCAATCCACTTCCCAGTTCTCTCTAATTATCGTCAATGAAAGAGTGGATGGGATGAATATGTATTTAGCGACCATAAGTATGATCTTTAGGACTTTAGATTTTTATGGGGTGACTATGTAAAAAACTCTTATTGAAAGAGATTAGTATATATGTTTTGTGTATGTATACATGTATGCGCCTTAAGTAAAAAGCCCGTGCCTTTTGGTGCGCCTTGTGCTTCAGGCTTTGGAGGGCCATTGCGCCTTAGTGCACCTTGAGCTTTTTAAAACACTGATTATAACCAACTCGGTCGTTTACTTAAATGGGGCAAAACGCACCCCGAATGAAAAAATGTTGATGAAAACGTAAGAAAGAGGTCTCCATGTAATTTCCACCCCGTTTTCACTTGATTTTGTTTTAGATTAATTTAATTTCCTTCACATTCATTTGCAGACTCTTTTTTTTTGTTTCTTTTGCAGCATCCTGATCCAATTGGAAGAGGGTAGAATCGTGTATTGTGGGCACATCTCCACGAAGGTCTCAAGGTATCTTTATGAGGTTTAAACCCTTGTTTATATTTTTAATTGGGTTTTACTTCAATTTTGGATTCTTGGAAGGATTAATGAGGTCACACTCTTGTTTGATGAGGTCATCATTAGTTTCATTTTCACATCACATGTATATATAATTATACCTTCAAATCCTACTCTATTCACCTATTCTGTTTGCATATAGTACTAGGTGTTTTTTTATTGGTTATGAAGCTAGTGCCCACATATGTGTTTTTTTTGTTGGTTATGAACTTAGAAAGTTTTTTTTTGGTCTCATATAGACTCTACTTTAGTAATGCACACACATTAAAGTGATCACTATTTTTCAGTCTCACATAGAAATAGTTTTGGATCGTTTTGTTTGTCCGACTTGTTTATTGATTCACACACATTAGACCCACTTTCCACTATTGATTCACTGATAAAGTGACCACTATTGATTTAGTGTTTGTCCAAAATGGACACCACTTTAACATTAAATCTTTCTCATTCACAGATTTTCATTATGTCTGACATCGGGAGTAGTGATGATGAGGCTCGAAGGAATACTAGAGGCAACACAGAGATGCATGAGTTGGCTGAAATAAGAAAGCGTGGAGAAAGAGTCGTTATTCAATATAATGCGGATGGTCAGGAAGTGGGTTGGGCTGCGCCCAAATTACAGAGTTACCTTGGGATGCTTGTTAGAAAATCTATACCTCTAACATGTACGGATTGGAGTAAAGATGTTTCTAATGACCTGAAAGAGAAGATTTGGGATTCTCTAGAGGTAATTTTTCAGTACTATAGAATATCCAAACATAATAGTGGTCATTGATATGTGTAGTAATTACTAATTACTAATCTTACTTTTATTGTTTATAGATGACATTTGTGTTGGATCCTAAATCAAAACATAGGATCATGGTGTCGGCGTCACATAAATTTAGATCATTCAGATACAATCTTACACAATACATTATGAGATATAAGGATCGTAAGCCTCATAGGATTGCATTGCCGCCGCCTAAGCACAATTACATCGCACAAGATCAATGGAACGATTTTGTTAAATACCGTTTGTCTGAAGAATTTAAGGTAATTACTTACAGTTTCTATTAATTTATTGTTCATAAAAGAACTAGTTCCAGCATATATGTTGCACAGAAAAAAAGCAAGGAGGGAAAAGAGAGACGTGCTCTTCTTAAATATCCCCATCGTCTTGCTCGAAAGGGATATGCCCGATTGGCTGTCGATCTAGTAAGTAACGTCAAGTTTAATTACAATACTAGTTTCTTCTTGTATTATTGGTATACTTAGTAATCAATGTGCGATGAATTTTGATTGTATAGAAACTAGATGATAGTACTGATCCATCCTATCGTGCTACGTTATGGAAAGAAGCCCGTATGGATAAAAACAAACGGATCGTTGACCCAGCAACTATTGAAACGGTCAATCGAATGGTAAGTGTTTGCTCATTTATTTTTGTTGTTTTAACTTCTAATCTTTACATATATTTGCTCGTTAATCCAATACTATTTGGTTGCAGGATGCGTTGGCTAAGGAAAAACAAGGTCAAGATGTTTTGACGGAAGCATTAGGCACACCAGAACATAGAGGGCGTGTTAGGGGAGTTGGTGGATTTATTCCCCCGTCAAAGTTTTACAAGTTCGCCCATCCAAAGTCTAATTTGGGAAAAGATCCAACACAACCACAAATGTGTGTTGGAAGCGCTCCATGCCATAAATCTACCATTGTGGGTAGTAATTTATCGATGATGCATGGAGAGGGCGTTGAAGAGGCCGTTGAGGCCGGCGTAGAAGTGGCTTGCGTCGAAGAGCTCACCGTTGAACTTTCTGTTGGAGAGGACATCGAAGAGGATGTCGAAGAGGCCACTGTAGAACTTTGTGTTGGAGAGGACATCGAAGAGGATGTCGAAGAGGCCAACGTAGAAAATTGTGTCAGAGAGGACGTTAGAGAGCCCGCCTGCGATCCTACTTACGAAGATTTAGGGGAGGTATGTTTCATATTAACTAATTACACCATATCCTATCTATACATTAAAATTTACCAAATACTTATAATTAATTACTTTTTTAGGGTATGAAATGTCAACTTGCTATCAAATCAGGAGACAACATTGTTGTCATTGGCACCATGTATGATTAAAGGCTTATTTACCAAGATACATGGGATGCTTATTGGTAAATACCACGTGCGCGTCATGGTCGTTTTAATATTTGATGGTAATTAAAAGATTTAGATTTGCCCATGCCTTTGAACGAGGATTTGTTGTTCCTAGGACAAGCGAAGGGCACAATTGTGCCATGGCCTCGTATGTGGGTCATATACCGTCGTCTGTTGCCTAGAAGGTTTTTGTTCTTAGTGTAGAAAAGTTACCAAGATGCATGCATGAGTCATAAATAGGTTTGAGTCAACAAAGTAGCAAAATTAAGAGTCATTTATGTAAGGCATCGAAGATGGATCAAGTATTGATTGTTCCAAGAACAAACAATCTTAGTATCAGAGAGTTGTTTATTGATTCACACATAAAGTGGTCACTATTGATTTAGGGTTTGTCCAAAATGGACACCACACCACTTTAACATTAAATCTCTCTCATGCAGATTCGTATTATGTCTGACATCGGGAGTAGTGATGATGAGGCTCGAAGGAATACTAGAGGCAACACAGAGATGCATGAGCTGGCTGAAATAAGAAAGCGTGGAGAAAGAGTCGTTATTCAATATAATGCAGATGGTCAAGAAGTGGGTTGGGCTGCGCCTAAATTACAGAGTTACCTTGGGATGCTTGTTAGAAAATCAATACCTCTAACATGTACGGATTGGAGTAAAGATGTCCCTAATGACCTGAAAGAGAAGATTTGGGATTGTCTAGAGGTAATTTTTCAATACTATAGAATATCCAAACATAATAGTGGCCATTGATATGCGTAGTAATTACTAATCTTACTTTTATTGTTTATAGATGACGTTTGTGTTGGATCCTCAATCAAAATATAGGATCATGGTGTCGGCGTCACATAAATTTAGATCATTCAGATACAATCTTACACAATACATTATGAGATATAAAGATCGTAAGCCTCATAGGATTGCATCACCGCCACCTAAGCACAATTACATTGCACAAGATCAATGGAACTATTTTGTTAAAGACCGTTTGTCTGAAGAATTTAAGGTAATTACTTACAATTTCTATTAATTTATTGTTCATAAAAGAACTAGTTCCAGCATATATGTTGCATAGAAAAAAAGCAAGGAGGGAAAAGAGAGACGTGCTCTTCTTAAATATCCCCATCGTCTTGCTCGAAAGGGATATGCTCGATTGGCTGTCGATCTAGTAAGTAATGTCAAGTTTAATTACAATACCAATTCTTCTTGTATTATTGGTATACTTAGTAATCAATGTGCGATGAATTTTGATTGTATAGAAACTAGATGATAGTACTGATCCATCCTATCGTGCTACGTTATGGAAAGAAGCCCGTATGGATAAAAACAAACGGATCGTTGACCCAGCAACTATTGAAACAGTCAATCGAATGGTAAGTGTTTGTTCATTTATTTTTGTTGTTTTAACATCTAATCTTTACGGATATCTGCTACTTAATCCAATACTATTTGGTTATAGGATGCTTTGGCTAAGGAAAAACAAGGTCAAGATGTTTTGACTGAAGCATTAGGCACGCCAGAACATAGAGGGCGTGTTAGGGGAGTTGGTGGATTTGTTCCCCCGTCAAAGTTCTACAAGTTTGCCCATCCAAAATTTAATTTGGGAAAAGAACCAACACAACCACAAATGTGTGTTGGAAGCGCTCCATGCCATAAATGTACCAGCGTGGGTAGTAATTTATCGATGATGCAAGGAGAGGGCGTCGAAGAGGCCGGCGGAGAAGTGGCTTGCGCCAAAAAGCTCACCGTTGAACTTTGTGCCAGAGAGGACATCGAAGAGGATGTCGAAGAGGTCACTGTAGAACTTTGTGTCGGGGAGGACATCGAAGAGGATGTCAAAGAGGCCAACGTAGAAAAGTGTGTCGAAGAGGACATAGGAGAGCCCATCTGTGATCCTATTTACGAAGATTTAGAAGAGGTATGTTTCATGTTAACTAATTACACCATATGCTATCTATACATTAAAATTTACCAAATACTTATAATTAATTACTTTTTTAGGGTATGAAATGTCAACTTGCTATCGAATCAGTAGACAACATTGTTGCCATTGGCACAATGTATGAATCGAAAGGCTTATTTACCAAGATACATGGGATGCTTATTGGTAAATACCATGTGCGTGTCATGATCGATTTAATATTCGAAGGTAATTCAGATTTAGATTTGCCCATGCCTTTGAACAAGGATTTGATGTTCCTTGGACAAGCAAAGGGCACAATCGTGCCATGGCCTCGTATGTGGGTCATTCCGTCGACTGCTGCCTCGAAGGTTCTTCGTTCTTAGAAAAATGGTATGCTGTTATCTTATTGTACCATGTTAAAGAAAAGAAAAGTTACTAGATGCATGCATGAGTCATAAACAGGTTTGAGTCAACAAAGTAGCAAAATTAACAGTCATTTATGTAAGGCATCAAAGATGGATCAAGTATTGGTTGTTCCAAGAACAAACAATCTTAGTATCAGAGAGTTGCTTCCACAAACCTAATTAAAGTTAACATGCCCAAACAAAATGAAAACAAACTGTTGATTGGTGGATGCATGTGAAGTGATCATCATATTAATACACAAAATTTGCATAGGAGTTTCATGGAATTGAGAAACAGGGGACATGGTTTCAAAATATTCTTTTTCTATATGTATTTAATTTGAGAAATATTGTAAACTCAGTTCATACTTTCATATTTAGAATGAAAAACAAAATATAAGATCTAATATGAAACGCCCAACACCATAGTGGAACATGGTTCTCTAGAGTGGCTTTTCACTGTTGTGTTATTCTTAAAAAAGTATTCAATTTTCCTTTTTTTCAAATTTTAATTTTAAAGAAAACAAATAGTTTTTAACTCAATAAGCAAAGAAAATAATTGTAGCCATATTAGAAGTAATGAGTTAGAGTAAAGATTAATAGAAGTAAAGAAATGTTAAATCTTACTCATACTAAAATAGAGATTATAATTTGCATTTTGGTTTTAAGAAGCTGAGAAAACTAATGGAGGCTAAAAGTAGAGATTTTTTTTTATTTTTTTTTTTTTTTTTAATTTTAATAATCATACAAACTATGGAAATGTCAATTCAAACAATTTGAAGAATCGTACTGTTTTTATCTAAAATACAAGAAAATATGAAAAATTCTTCATTAAACTCAGAATTCATAAGCAATAGTAAATAAGTTAGTGGAAGAAAGTATTCTGATGTTGGTAAAGCTCTCCATATCTATTGTTTTGTTCTCCTAGGCATCTACATTTTGTTCTTTTACTATACAGTAGTTGCTCAGCGACATTAGTGTATGTCTCTCTCTAATGTATGTCTCTCTCTTTCTCCAATTAATTAATGTAATTAAAAAAAAAAAGTTTTCTTTTACTATGTTTTTTTTTTCTTTTTTTTTTTTTTGGAGTTTTTTTAGTGGGAACTGTGACTGAAGTTTTTTGGAAGTCTAAACAATGTTCTAGGGTTTAAGGCATATATTTATCCTAAAGATTATATATTCAAGTCCTTACTCCATGATCTTGTCAGGCATAATGTATGATGCTAAACTTTTTCTATATGGTTTTATTAGTATGGATATGTAATCATGCAAATTTGAGCAGTTGCTCAGCCAAAAAAAAAACATATATAATCATTATCATGTATGAATATAATAACTTTTCAAGTGTATTTTTTTTAACTTACTTGCCATTTATGGATTTATTGTTTTTTTTAATTAATTAATTAATTATACTTTTTTATTTCATTCTAAATACATATAGTTGGTGGTTGAAAATGATTCGTGAATATTAAATTTTGGTATCTAAAATAATATTGTTAGTGATCAAAATTTGATAGACGTGAGTAATTAGTTTCTACCATTTATATATATATATATATATATTCAGAATGAAAATATATATAATATATATAACCAAAAGAATCAATATTTCTTATTCTCATGAAGTGTTATTATTATTTTTTTTTTTTGAAGAATTTATGAAGCGTTTTTAGTCATATACATTGTTAAATATTGTTAATGACCAACAAAAAGCAACGCTCTAACGACATCATGTAAAACTTAGTAATCATGATGTTACGGGTTCAAATTCTTATTCCCCTAATATTGTTGTATAAAAAAAAAGAAAAAAGTTCAACAATAACCTTAGGATATAGTGGCAATAAAATCAATGATTAAGTTTCACATAAACTTTCAATCCATGTATGTGGTTCTAATCTCTGGTTCTAATCACAACTTATTGGAGATCAATAGTATAATTTTGATGAGTTTGTCAATATCTTTTAAAAATATACTTATATATGAATGTATGTGTGATGAGTTACCGCTAATATATAATTAAACCAATGACAACTCATCTTAAATTTAATTGTTTGGATTTAACTCTAAAAGCTTAGGTCTCATTTGTTAACTATTTAGGCCCCGTTTGATAACCATTTGATTTCTTGTTTTTGGTTTTTCAAATTTAAGCCTATTCTTTATCAAATTTTCTACAATGTGCTTCATCCTTCCTACCATTTATCCATCTTTTTTTAAGAAAGTAGGAGAATACTAACCAACTTTTAAAAACAAAAACAAAC
>JBBMEF010065846.1:0-11113 GCA_037832685.1 Sicyos baderoa | reverse complement strand
AAAGAGTTTGTTAGTTGTTAGAGTATATTATTCATTTTAATAATTAGTGTAAATAAGGGTAGGGTTAAAAATGTAAATTATATTTTCAATAATTATTAATTTTAATTTCAAAATAGAAAAGTAAACACAAACTTTAATCTTAACCAAAAGTAGATACTTACCTAATTAGTTTTCTAGATGTAGACATTTCCCAATTTTTCCCTTGATGTAATATATGTAGGGAAATCATATGATTTGTCTAGTTCTCACAAAGTATTGTGGAAAATGTCTAAAAGTGGAAATATTAGAGATGAATGTCTAATTTGTAATTTGATTGATGGGAGAGATAATTCCATCATTTTAGGGATTAGGTTGCACCACCTATTTTTATATCCATGTAAAATTTGTTAAACAGTTTTGCCCCATTTTTTTAGGATGAATGGTTGCCCAACCATTTTCAACACCTAAATTCATAATTATTAATTAAACAAAATAACTTACAGTTACATTTTTGCCATTTTTTTCCACGGTTAGGATCCACCATTTTTGTTCCATCATTTTCAAAATTATTTCGAGTTCCATCCACCATTATTTTACAATTTTCATATTCTAATAGTTCCATTTTTCCACATTGTTGCCACATTTTTTCACAGTTTCCATCTACCATTTTTGTCCACCATTTTTCATAGCCTCCACTTTTTAATTTTTGGAATGGAAACTGCCTCGGTTACTGTCTTTTTAATGGTAGATGGGACGATGGTGATATTTACTCGGACCAATAACTCACACATATACTACTTTGATATAATTATTGGTAAAACAAGCACTATAAAGGTATCCATATGCAACACCTCATTTGTTTCAGGTTGACTATTCTCCGCATCGACACTCGTCTTCCCCTTCGCTTTCACATTCCTCTGTATATGCACCAGAAACTATATCAAAGAATGGTCAACAACAATAACTCGGTCTGCGAGGGTTAGTAAGGTGGATATACCTTTTGTTTCATTGATTTCTTTGCAGTTTTTTTTGGGAGGTGACAACCTCTTCATCATCAGAGTCAGAGACCTCCTCGTCTTCAGGGACATGACTTCCTTTGTGGTCGGAATGTATTTCAGTTTCGCCCTGTGACTGCCAAAACAAAATTCATTAACACAGAATAGGAAACCAGAATGGACAGATAACAAGAACACCTTACCTTTGTTTCCTCTTCCTCATCAGCTTCAACATTCTTTTTCCTAGACCCCTCACGTGAAGTACCAGCTACACTTTAATCTCAACTTCCCTTGTCCTCTTAGAGCCCTTAGTAATCTCCGTCTTTACAGTTGATTCACCAAAACCAAGGTCAACGCTCTACCGTGGGGAAAATCACATTCAATAAAAAAACAAAATCCAAACATTTTTTTGTAGAGGAGCTTTGCAAGGTTCTGGTGCTCACCAATTCTATAGGCTCTATCTGCTTCTGCAATTTGGTTCTCCAAAGGACTCCGACAGCTTTCAACCTTTCGCTTGCCCTAACGCGTGAATGAGCGTTACCCTTTGCCATTTTTTCGGTGAATTCTAAGCATACAAACACAACACCTAACATTAAAAACAAATCAAATTCAAAAAAATATTAAATGTCAACAAAATCCCTACAAATAAAGAGTATATTCAACATGCAAAAGTTTAAATATCTCTTATTTTCGACAGCATCCAGTTCGTTCAAGAAGAGACTCGTGGGGGAAGGATTTAAATACCTGGTTGCGAGGATGATGACGAATGAAGTCGATTTTTTCAACACCCAGCAAATGAGTACGAATGTTTGGAAGCTCGACGGAAGGGAGGCGATGTCTTTTTGGTTGGGGGTTTAGTTGGGTTGATGTGAGAATAACGGACTTCAAATTTCTTTCGACCTTCGGCTCTCACGCTGAGTTTGGTGAGTTCATTAAACGATTGCAGCGACAACACGTACGCGTTTGACCATTTTGCCCTTTTCATTATGTTTTCAGAATTGGTTGGCAAATGTACTCACACGGACTTCAGATGTACTCCCCTTCGGTGGAAGGTAAACAATTTTCGAAATTAAATATTTTGTAGAAAATTATTTGAATTCTATTTTTTTTTAAAATAAACCAACGTAATTCTTAATTTTAAGTTTCAAATTGTGAAATGAAGATCTTGACTTTAAAAAAAAAAAAATTTAGGTGGTTGTTAAAGACAAAATTTATCTCTCATGTTAGTTAAAACAATATATCATTTTACAAAAATAGAAAAAAATGAGTAATAAAAAAAGATGAGCATTTTAGACTTTTGCATTTACACATGATTTAATTTATATTTAAAGAAATTAAAAGTAGACATTGATAGCCAAAATATCCCTAAAGAAGATGATGATGTGAACAAACCGCCAACACTTATTCCTGATACAAAGATCATTAATTTGGTAGCTGAAACAATGCGTGAGATTTTTTCCACAATGGAGAGTGACGCAAGTTCATCAAGAGTTTTTTCATTAGTCCAAACATGTTCAAAAACTTAGCTTGCCATGCAACTCAGTTTCCATGCAAAACAAACCTTTTCCAAATCATTTCATTTATTTCTTATTTGAATTTTCTATTTGAATTTATTTGACCAATTTGTAGTGGGTAGTTTAATCCAACACTAAAATCCTATTCTTTAGAGTGGTGTAACTACCTTTCTAAATACTATTTATTTATCTATTTATTTTTAGTGGTTCCTAATTAGTAGGAAACAAGTTATTGGTTGATGTTTTTATTTTTAGACTTGAGAGTCCATATTTAAGAACCTTGTACTCTTGAGAGATGATCATTCAAGTTTTTATGCAAATACATTCTAGTTTTGTTTATCTCTTTCTTTTGGAGAAAACTAAGATTTCCTTTGCTATTTCAACTTTGGCCTGTTGAATGGTGATCTTAGGTCCTAAATTCAATCTAAGTGGTGAATATGTAGCTTATATTGAATTTGGAAGTCTTAGAAATCAGTTTGAGTGGTGTGACTGTATCTCAAGTTGTTCTTAGTTTGTGTTAACCCTCTTTGGTCTTTACTTGTGTAATTGTGCTCTAAGCAATTATACAAACCTTAAAAAAAAAAGAGTAAAGAAACCTTTAACCCTCATAGCATGACAAGTTGGAGATACACTGATTTAGAAACTTTGATTGCTTCCTTGAGACAAGAAAAGGAAGAAATTGTGCAAAATAAAAATCAGATGGAGTAAAGAATGAAGAATATGCAAGATCAACTTTGAAAATTATCACATGTGCTTCATAAGAACGGAGGAGATATCCTTACACCTCACAAGTATGCACATGGAGTAGAGACCGAAGAAAAGTTCAATATTCCCAACAAAGAAGAGATGAATCCACAAGGAAGAAGAAAACTAGCTCTTTGGATTGCAAATGACATCAAAGTTGATATCCTAGAGTATGATGAAAAACATGATCCCGACGAATTTATAGAATGGTTGAGATGTGTAGAAAGAGTGTTTGATTACAAACGAACATCAGAAGATAAGAAGGTAAAGATAGTGGCCTTAAAATTGATGAAATATGCTTGTATATGGTGGGCTAATGTTTGTTCAAGAGAACAAATGTGAAAAGAAAAGGTTAGAACATGGTTTAAAATGAAGAAACTGCTCATACACAAATTCACGCCTTCCTATTACATCCAAGAAAGCTTCAACCAACTTCATTCACTTAAACAAGGTTCAAAATCCGTAGAGGAGTATTCAAGGAAGTTTAAATTCTTACTTATGAAGTGTGACTTGAATGAAGACTCAATCTCTTGAGTGATTCTTAAGAGGATTGGAGCCTCAGGTTGCAAACTTAGTGGTATTACATCCTTATTCCACTTTGAAAGAGTTAATCATGCTAGCTCAAAAAGTTAAGAATTAGCAAAATATCAAAGGTAAATTTGAAAGGTCACTCTTATTTACAAAAGCAGTCTCTTACGAAAAAGGTCTATCAACTTCAATCCCAACCCTTCTTGCACCAAAAAAATCAATGTGAAGTTAGAATTAAATACCCAACCTTCAAGATCGCCATATACGTGTTTTTGACGTGAAGGCTTAGGGAATATTGCCTTAGAATGTCCCAACCATAAAAGCATCTATCTTGCTGACTTTAAAGTCTTTGAAAATCCATGTTTTAAGGAAGAACGAGAAGGAGAAAAATCTTATGAGCATGAAGAAGAAGCAGATGTGATTGACCAAGCGAAGGAAAATGCTTGGCCGTGAGAAGAAGTCTCTGTGGAACTGCTGGTCAAGAGAAGAATTTACAAAGGGAAGCTATCTTTCACACAAGATGTACCATTAAGAATAAGGTATGCTCTTTGAACATTGATGTTAGAAATTATACCAATGTAGCATTTCAAATACAAATTCCAAAACTCAAACTCCCAATTGTTTCACATCCCACACCATATCTCATACAATGGCTTAATAATGACAAAGAAATAGAGCATGTTGATCGGTTGAAGTAGGTCTTTGAAGATTTAACTTTCAAGAAGTTGTATGAGAACATAGAGAAGTGTCACTTTCATACCAATCAAGTTACATTTCTTGGAAATGTAGTCTCAACTAATGGAATTAAAGTTGATGAGAAGAAAGTGCAACCAATTAGAGAATGACCAATTCCTAGTTCAATCCAGCAGATTCGAGCAAGAAATTCCACTTATAACAATGAATTATATGCAGTGGTACGTGCATTTGATCAGTGATTAGGGGTGAACATGGGTTGGGTTGGGTTGGGTTGGGGTGATTTTCAACCCAACCCAAAAATTCGGGTTGGTCAATTCTCCAACCCAACCCAACCCAATTAAAGACACAACCCAACCCTTTATTTTTGGGTTGGGTTGGGTTGGATTATCGGGTTCATAGATTTGCATCTAACGTCTATTTTTCGATTCCTAGAAACGTAAAACGAACATTAAAATAAGTAGATTCTTATTGCAAATGTGAAACTCAAACTTACCTAACTTTGAAACCTCATCAATAGGTTGAAAGTTTAAAAAATGTTAGAAAATAAAAAATATAACAATAAAATAAATATACATATACATATAATATAAATAATTAAATAATATAATAATTATGTTATAGGTAAAAATATATATTTTTTAAACTAAATGATAAATTCGGGTTGGTCGGTTTGGGTTGAGTTGATTTTAGGTCAACCCATGATCCAACCCAACCCATGGAAATTTCATATTTTGAACCCAACCAAACCCATTTATGTATTCAACCCAACCCAACCCGTCAAATTGGGTTGAATTGGTTCGAATTTTTTGGGTTGTCGGATTTTTGTGCACCCCTATCAGTGATAGCATTACTTGGTTTCAAAGGAGTTTATTTTTCATTTAGAACACGGGGCATTGAAACACAGTCAAGGGAAACATAAGTTTCAACCAGTGCATGCCAACTAGGTTGAGTTCCTACAAGTTTTTAACTTTGCTATCAAACGTAAATCTGGTAAAATGAACAAAGGAGCAAATGCATTGTCGAGGAGACACCTCATTTTAACCACCATGAGACATCAAATAATTGATCTTGAGAAGTTATTGGAGTATTATTTGGGAGATTTTGATTTTAGAGAAACATTTATTTTGTGTACTAATGACTTTCCTATTTGTGATAGTTTTCTTTTAAAGCAAAATAGTTTATGCATTCCAATGCATAATATGCATGAGATCTTAATCAAGGAAATGCATGAAGGAGGTCTAGCTGGTTACTTTGGAGTTGAGAAAATGATGGAGTTGATGAAGGAACATTTTCATTGTCCCAAGCTCTTTAAAGATATGGAATATTTGGTTCAAAGATGTATTGTGGGTCATAAAGCCAAGAGCCACACTCTTGCCCAATGATTCCACATGCCACTTCCAGTTCCTCAAGCTCCATGGAAAGACATTAGCTTGGATTTCATTATAGGTTTGCAAAGAACTCAACGAAACAATGACTCCATTATGGTGGTGGTTGACAAATTTTCAAAGATGGACCATTTCATTCCATATCTTACAACCTATGATGCAGTTCAAGTTGCTAATTTGTATTTCAATGAGATAGTTCACCTACATGGAATTCCAAAATCTATGGTCTGTGATCGTGATACAAAGTTCCTTAATCATTTTTGGTTACTCTTTGGAGTGATCCAGACATCAAATTCCCTTACCATTGGGAGGAGATGTTGTCCCATACTGAATTTGCATATAATATAGTGCCTCAAAAGACTACGAGACTTTCTCCTTTTGAAATTATCCAAAAAACCAATTGATTTGGTTGTTTTAGATACTTTAAGCAAGTTCAACAAAGAAGTAGAAGAAAGGCCAAACACATCAAAGCTCTTCATGAGAAGGTTGTTGAAAAAATCAACCAAGAGAAGAAAAGAGTTGATGAAAGAAGAAAAGATGTACAATTTCAACCAGGTGATCTAGTGTGGCTACATTTCTGCAAAGAAAGATTTTAAAAAAAGAGGCGTTCTAAGCTAAGTTCTAGATCAGATGGTCCTTTTGAAGTGCTTGAAAAAATGAACAATAATACATACAAGATTGATTTACCAGGTGATTATGCCATTTATGCTACGTCAATGTTGTTGATTATAGTCCTTACTATGCATCAAATGATGGAGTTCCAAGTTTGAGGCCAAACTTTTCTCAAGAGGAGGAGAGTGATAGCCAAAACAACCTTAATGAAGATGATGATGTGAACAAACCGTCAACACTTATTCCTGATACAAAGATCATTAATTTGGTAGCTGAAACAATGCGTGAAATTTTTTTCACAATGGAGAGTGAGGCAAGTTCATCAAGCTCATCAACAAAGTTTGTTTCATTAGTCCAAGCATGTCCAAAAACTTAGCTTGCCATGCAACACAATTTTCATGCAAAACAAACTTTTTCCAAATCATTTCATTTATTTCTTATTTGAATTTTTTATTTGAATTTATTTGACCAATTTGTAGTGGGTAGTTTAATCCAACACTAAAATCCTATTCTTTAGGGTGGTGGAACTACCTTTCTAAATACTATTTATTTATTTATTTATTTTTAGTGGTTCCTAATTAATAGGAAACAAGTTATTGGTTGATGTTGTTATTTTTAGACTTGAGAGTTCCTATTTAAGGACCTTATACTCTTGAGAGATGATCATTCAAGTTTTTATGCAAATACATTCTAGTTTTGTTTATCTCTTTCTTTTGGAGAAAACTAAACTTTTTCTTTGCTATTTCAACTTTGGCCTGTTGAATGGTGATCTTAGATCCTAAATTCAATCTAAGTGGTGAATATGTAGCTTATATTGAATTTGGAAGCCCTAAAAATCAGTTTGAGTGGTGTGACTGTATCTCAAGTTGTTCTTAGTTTGTGTTAACCCTCTTTGATCCTTACTTGTGTTCTAAACAATTATACAACATACATGCTTTTGAATAGTTTTAAATTTAGACACTTTCTTAAATAGTTTCTTAAATATAGTCATTTTCCTAGTTTGCCCATATATGTACGCAAATATATATGATACAACCTAAATGAATAATTCTAAAAAAAAAAAACCTAAATGAATTATTTTATGTAAAAAAATTTCTCAGTAAATAAATAGTTTTATCAAAATAAAAAGGCAAAGTAAATATTATTCGATGTTTTGGGAAAATTTGATAGATTAATTTTATTTAAAATATAGGGTATTTTGTTTGGGCAAAGAAATTGTCATTATTTTAATTTTTTGATGGAGCGATTTCAAGTCTACTAATAAAAATAAAATTCTTTTAACATTATCTCTTTTTTGTTTCTTTCACCGATACTATTATCATATGAATTTGACTTGATCGACAAAACTATAACATAAACACATTTATTATTATATATATATATATATGTTATGCAAATTTCTAGATCTATATTCAAAATCAGATTGCAAATGAAAGATCTAAATCAAATTGAGCCAAATGGAGATGAAATCATAAATAAAAATAAAGGAGGAGAAGAAAACTAACACACCGGATTTAGAGTGGTTCATACTAGTCTACTCCACCGTTGAGAATGTGAGTTGATCAATTTGATCATCCTCACTCATAATTTGTCATTAGAAGAAGATGAAGCTTCAAAAAGGGCACAAATGGTTGCTAGGTTTCTCTCAATCCTAAACACATTCAATATGGAGCTGAATATAGGAAGCTCAGTAGTAAACACCTACAAGGTTAGAAACCCTAATCATTAACTAACTCATGGTTAAAACTAACTTCATAAAAGGGTTAAGCTAATTACAAATGATGTGAACTTCATATTAACAAACTACTCTCTTGAAGTACATATCATCAAAGACATCCGAATTGCAGAACTCCAAGCAAAAATGGATCATAATTTTGCTCGGCACGAACAAATGAAAATGGTCTACAGACCTCATAATTCAGAACTTCAACAAGACGGTGAACTAAATCCACCAATGGCAACCAGAACATATTCTTCAAAGAACATCTTCGAAAACAGACTAATCATAAAACAAATGTTGCCAAGAAACATGGAATCAAAAGCAAATGGGAAATACCCTCTCAAACGACATAAACAACACAAACTAGAATCAACAAAACTAGTATAAACTGGCTATTTAGAAACAAATGCATTCAAAACCCAAATGACCCTAAAAAAACAAAGTCCGAATAAAAATCAGATTGTTGTGCAAATTTCTAGATCTATAATCAAAATCAGACTGCAAATGATAGATCTAAACCAAATTGAGCCAAATGGAGATGAAATCATAAACAAAGATAAAGGATGAGAAGAAAACTAACACACTAGATTTAGAGTTGTTCGGACTAGCCTACTCCATTCAGAATGTGAGTTGATCAATTTGAACATCCTCACTCATAATTTGATATAGAAGAAGATGAAGCTTCAAAGAGGCACAAATGGTGGCTAGTTTCTCTCAACTCTAAACACACCCAATATAGATCTTTATATAAAAAGCTCAATAGTACACACCCACAAAGTTAGAAACCCTAACCATTAACTAACCCATGGTTAAAACTAACCTTAAAAAAGGGTTAAGTTAATTATAAATGATGTGAACTTTATATTTAACAAATTACTCTATTGGAGTACATATCATCAAAGGCATCAGAATATCAGAACTCTAGGAAAAACTAGATCAGAATTTTGCTTAGCACAAGCAAATGAAAATGGTCTTCAAGACCTCAGAATTCATAAATTCAGTAGGACGGTGAACTAAATCCACCAACGGGAACCAGAACCTGTTCTTCAAAGAACATCTTTGAAAACAGACAATCATAAAACAAATGGTTCCAAGAAACATGGAATCAAAATCAAATGGGAAATACTCTCTCAAACGACATAAGCAGCACAAACTAGAGTCAACAAAACTAGTATAAATCGACTCTTAAAAAACAAATGCATTCGAAACCAAATGACCCTAAAAAAATAAAGTCCGAATAAAAAATCTGAACGCTCAGAACGCTACACCAAAATATGTCAAACTTTCATGTAATTGCTGAAACAAGCTAACAAACTATGATATAAAAATGACAAGAAACAGAATCACAAACAAATACTACATAAACACAAACAAACCTATTCCATATCAAACTCACAAACCAAGAAATCTTCAAACTGCATAACTTCATCAAAACTACTAGCAGCCATCAGAATATCATTCAAACTCAACAAAATTAGGACGAAGAAATCAACACTAACAGTCTTTTCGAAAGAACATAATATGCAAACAAATTTCTTGCAAAATAGTAAACAATCATGAAAGAATCAAACTGCTCATAGAACTGCAACAAAAAACGGACCAATGCGATAACAACCCAACAATTAGGATACATGCAAGAATACTAACATAGAAAGAACATCAAGAACACGTCAAGAGGACACATCTCCTTTTCATGTATGTAACCGAAAGCATACTAATTTGTATTAGAATGAGAGCATACAAAACCCTCTAGATCGGGCTCAATCGACAAAATTATTACCATATGGATTTGACTTGATCGACAAAACTATATTATAAATACATATATATATATATTGTGCAAATTTCTGGATTTATATTCAAAATCAGATTGCAAATGATAGATCTAAATCAAATTGAGCCAAATGTAGATGAAATCATAAACAAAGATAAAGAAGGGGGAGAAGAAAACTAACTGTAGATACCATATTTTAGTATTTTATTTTTATTTATTATTTATTATTTTATATCTTTTTTTTTTTGAAAAATAGATATAATGATATATTTATATTTATTTTTATTTATTTTTTATTATTTTTCTTTGATTTTATTTTTAGGTTAAAAATAAAAAAAGAAAATTAAAAAAATCTCTCAACCACACATCCTCCTCAATGTTGAAATTTTCCTCAAATTTCTCACCTCTCACCCCACTAACCCTTCTTCCACTCTCCTAAATCTACTCATACTTTTCACTATATAATAAACTATCATAGAAAGAAGAAGGGGAGGAAAAGTTTGAGAGGAAGAGGAAGCCAAAAAAAACAGAGAGAAAAGAGGGAGAAGAAAGAAGACGTTATTTTTAAAGGACTCTGTTAGATTTGCCTAACAAATATAGGAATCCCAAGATCACAGGTAGATTTTTTTTTTATTATATATATATATATATATTTTTTTTTTTGTTAATTTCATTTTTCCCACTCACATTCTGTATAATAGATCTTTTTTTTTTTTTTTTTTTTTTTTTTTTTAATTTTATCTTCTTTTGCTTTTATGTATGTTAATTGTTTGTATAGTTGAATCTTTTTTCGTTACGTATGTTAATTTTTTATTATTATTATTATCTTCTGTTTTCTGCATGATGAATTTTCTTTTAATTTTTAATTTTATCTTTTTTTTACATGTTCAATCCACTGTTATCTTTTTTTTACTCATATTTTATCATTTATTATCATTATTATTGGTTTATTTGAATTCAGATTTATTTTATTTTATTTTTGTTTTGTTTTATTTTTTTTGTATGATATATGTATTTTTTTTTACCATTGTAAACTATGTAACTTTTGCAGTAATGTTTATTCTTTTATTTATTTTATATTAGGATTGATTTAGCATAATAATAAAATCAAATGACAATTATTTTAATATGTCTTCCTATGACATGTGATTTAATCATGAAATTCA
>JBBMEF010065826.1:0-11115 GCA_037832685.1 Sicyos baderoa | reverse complement strand
TGACTCTAATAATATTAGGAAGGATTTAGGAATCAAGAAGATACATGTTCGAGATCTTCCCCAGATATGTTGAACTACAAAAATATATATATATATATATATATATATATATATGAATGTTATACTTTTAATGAATTGAACGATAATTGATATTATTATTATTTATTAAGATATTATTTGTTATTAAAATATTATTATTATAATTTTAAAAAGAAAGTTGTTAAGATTTTTTTTTTTGGTCGCGTCTTTCAGAAAGACGCGACCCAACCCGATTTACAAATATTTTGAATCCGAACCCCAAATGGCAATAAGTTTGGGGTTCGGACCCTTACATGCCATTTTTCCTTTTAAATACAAAACATTACATTGAAAAGTTGACTACAAATAAAAAAGAGATGAAATAAAATTCTGACCGATACTATTCTTGTCTCATCACATGGTAGGACTTTTTTTTTCTTCTATTTTTTGTATAATAAAATATAAATTAATTTAATGATTTAACATGCCAAATGGTTCATCCATATAATTAAAACCTTTTTAGATTTTTCTTTCTTTTTTTTTTGAGAACAACCTTTTTAGGTTTTAAAGGTTAAACAAATACACAAATCTATATTAAGAGAAAAATATTAAAGTTAACTCTATCGGTATTCCAATTTCCACCTATCTATTAAGAGAATGGAGACAAATATCAATTATTGAGATCAAACTTAAAATGTTGGTATTGAATTGAGTTACAACTAAATTTAATAACTCATTTGATAACATTTTTATTGCACTTCAAACCTCAAACTATTTGTATCCATTTGATAACGTTACAATCTCAACTTGAAGAGAAAAAAAGGACCAAAAAAAAAAAAAACTGTCAATCGTAACATTCTCTTGTACATTTAGCTAATATAAAATAATAAATAGCTTATGCAAAATTATTGAAGCGTGAAAGAAATTTAAATTGATTTTGTAAATAGTTAATCATCCACCCTGTACTTTAAATTTCTTTGTATGCAGAGTTTAATTTTATTTTTCGAAAAATAAAAAATAAAAAACTCTAGACTGTTGAGGGATTCGCTCTTACATTTTGTTACCATTTGAGGTGAAAGTAAAGAAATTAAATCTAAGATTCTCAAAAAAATAAGAAATCAAATCTAAGAAAATATATAATTCAACAGACTAATAAAAGTAATAACTCCATATAACATCCCGTAAATTCAGACAAACTTTTCACATGTAGTTTTTCTCTTTCTTGTAAGTTTCGATGTTTTTCTCGTTAATTTTTGCGTTATGGGTATTTTGGTGATTTTATCTTGATTGCAGTAAAACCAAATTGCCTCGAGAATTCAAAGAAACCAAATTGAATCAAGATGTAAATAAACAAAAAATCTCAATTTGAAAACTATTATGAGTATGGAGAATTTCTTATTCATCTCGGTCAAAGTCTTACATATAAAATTCAAATATATTAGAAGTTAAATTCTTTAAATTTTTTATTTTTGTAAAATCAAGGGTATTTTTGAAAGTTTTGAAAGTTCAGGAGTATTTTTGAAACAAAACTTTAACGGTTTCCATCCAAAACTAACGGTAGGGGTATTTTTGAATTGTTTTGTAAAGTTTAGGGTTAGTTTTGAAACTTTTCAAAATTTAGGAGTAAGTTTGACACAAATATAATAGTTTAGGGGTATTGTGATAATTTAGCCTAATAATAAATAAATTTTTTTTTAAAAAAAAAAAAAAAAAAAAAAGCTGTTGGAAGGCCATATACGCGTGGCGTGTGGGTCGGGTATGTTCGGATCGTCAAGTCTCTACTTGGAAACTAACCATACAATTTCTCATCGACTGCTAAAGCTATTTCCTTTCATTTCTGTTTTTCTAAATTTAGTACAATACAATGCACCTAAAATATCATAAATTTTAATAAATATTGGTAAATTCAGAAATATATTTACCTCATTTGGTCTCTCACTATTTTTGTACTAAAACTGGTTCTCTATATATATAAAAATAAAACATTTTGACTTAGACTAAATTGGCACACTTTTAAAGGGGATAAAAGAACATGAAATTTTTACCGAATTATTGAAAATTGAGAACATAATTTGGAATATCTTTTCTCTTAACTCACCATTTACTCCATATAAATTTATTTCCTAAGAAATATATGATAAAATTTATCATCTACGGATTTGATTTTTTTAAGGTGTCAACATTCACAATAACTTAATTTTCAATTTGATTCATAAACATTATCAAGTACATGATCATATTCTTTCAAATAGGCAGTTTGATATATCATTGTACAATTCAATGACCGAAAGGTCATGTGTTCGAATTTATCTGTCCCAAAAGTTATATATATTATATTTAAAAAATTATTAATAATAAAAATAAACTTATCCATAATTAAACTTTCTCTTATGTCATATATATATAGAACATTATTTTTTTTTAGTTCAACTATAATCTTTAAAATAGATTATTTTGAGTGTTCAAAAAAAGAAAAAAGATTATTTTGATTTCTTCAAAAAAGAAGAAGATTATTTGAGTATAAGATACGACTTATGAATAATAATAATAATAATTTAAAAAGAACTCGAGTTGGCGAAAATTCTCCCTCAAGAAAAATAGAATACCAATGTTAATTACGTTGGCGGCCAAGACTAAATCCAGCAAATTAAATGCTTCTCAACAAAAAAAATCCAACAAATTAAATGCTCAAATATTATGAAGTTTATTATATGTTTAGCCTTAAATTACGTAATATTAGATTTTAAAAAAAGGCTGATTTTTTGTTTTGAAATTAAAAAAAAAAAAGGCTGATAATAATAAAAACAATAACAAACAAAAATCGGAGTGAAGCAGCCGGCAGGTTGAAAATATACGTTTGCTCGTATTTGACAATTTCAAATTTTCAATTCCAAATACTATTTTATTCAATTTGTAGCAGTCATCCCTTAATAATAATAATAATAATAATAATAATAATAATAATAATAGTCCCTTTCTCTTACTTTTCCAATACCCATCATCTTCTTCCTCAAATCTCTCTGCAACTTCCCCTCCTTCAACAATGGCTTCTATCACATTTCTCTCTCTCCTCCTCTCCTTCTCTCTCCTCACCACCGCCTCCCCTTCTCCATATCTGTCCCCCATTTTCTCCAAAAGCTACAAATCCATGTCCGATTCCTTCAAAATCTTCACCTACATCCCTCTCAAACCCATTTCCTTCCCTTCCGCCGCCGAATCTCTGTTCTACGATTCCCTCCTCGACAGCCCCTACAACACCCATAATCCCCACCACGCTCACCTCTTCTTCATCCCCTTTTCTCCCGATCTCTCCACGCGCTCGCTTGCCCGTTTGATCCGCAAGCTCCGGACGGAGCTTCCGTTCTGGAATCGGACTCTTGGCGCCGATCATTTCTTTCTTTCCTCCGCCGGCGTTGGTTACGCCTCTGATCGGAACGTCGTTGAGTTGAAGAAGAACGCTATTCAGCTCTCTGGATGGTCGCTTCCGGCTGGGAAGTTTATTCCTCATAAGGATATCACGTTGCCGCCGGTTTCCGCTTCGTCGGAAAACTTTTCTTCTCGGATTCCGGCGACGGAAAGGGTGCTGGGTTTCGTCGGGTATGGGTGGGTGAGGGACCGGGGTTTGGTTAAGGAGTTGATTGAGGATCCTGAGTTTTTAATGGAGTCGGAGCCGTCGCTGCCGTCGTCGGAGAAACTGGCGAGGAGTGATTTTTGTTTGTTCGAATACGGCGGCGTTGACGGCGGTGGTGTGGTGGGGATTGGGGAGGCTTTGCGATACGGGTGTGTGCCGGTGGTGATTTCCGACCGGCCGATTCAGGACTTGCCGTTGATGGACGTGTTACGGTGGCAGGACATGGCGGTGTTTGTCAACGGCGGCGGCGGCGGCGGAGGAATCGAACGAGTGAAGATAATATTGAAGCGCGTGGATGAAGAGAGTCTTGTAAAGATGAAGAGATTGGGTGCGGCTGCGGCACAGCATTTTCTGTGGAACTCGCCTCCCCAGCCGTTGGATGCGTTTAATACGGTGGCGTATGAGCTCTGGCTGAGAAGGCACGCCGTCAGATATTCGGAGAGAAAAGAGTGGGCCCAGAGTTGAAAATGGAAACTTCGTGTGCGTGTTCTGATTCGTCTGACGTGGCTTTGGGCGGGCCCCACGTAGCAAAATGTGCGTGATTAATTTGGACGGGTGAGATTGCTGTTGCATGGGGTTTGGAATAATCTTTAAATTGTGATTTTAATGAAAAAAAAAAAAAAGGGGTAAGATTTAATTTGTTGTTGCATTTCTTGGTTGGAATATTTATTGTGAAATAAATATGTGATGTGAAGGGCTTAGCATGATTAGTGGTACGATAATAATTAACTTTCTTTTGTTTTTTCAGTCAGGTTCTTTTTTTAAAATCATTTTTTGTCAGGTTATGGAATTCATAAATTATGTACAAAATTTACACGAAAGAATTGAGTAACTACTCTATATATTTATTTATAAAACATGTTTGAATCGACTTGCATTTAAATAAGTTATTTATTTATTTAAAGTAAATAACTCACCTCGTTGCAGCTGTGTCTGATTTGTCATTTGGAATTCGGAAAATGGATGTTAGAGAATATGAGGTTTCACCTTAAAATCAATTGGCAATGAGGGGAGTAACTCATATCTCTTTTATATTGATGTTGGACTCTCCCACTTTTCAATGTGGGACATTTGTGAGATCCTAACATGCCCCCTCAAGATGGTGCCTCTTTTGGGCTCACCAATCTTGAATCGGATCTCAATTTCATTTTATTGGACCGAATACCCGTTTGGGCTTTTATGGGCTCTGATACCATGTGAGAGAAAATGAGATTCCACCTCAAAACCAATTGACAATGAAAGGAGTAACTCATATCTCTGGATTTATAATTCCGGAGTTTAGAATCAGTTGTTTGGTAAATGTAAAGATTACGATGAATTTGATTCCGGGGATTCGAATCAACATTATTTATATTTTAGGTTATTAATACAACAAACTAAATACAGTAATCAAGATTTCAGAGAATTTGATTACGGTACTGGATTCTGAGAAATCCAAATTTCGGAGAATGTTGATCTCAACCCGCAAACCAAACAAGGCAATTTTGGTTTAATTGAAGCATAGCTAAATTGCTCTAGATATGCCGATAAGAGCGGTAGCTCAACGATTTCAAAATAAATTATTGAACAAGAGATCTTGAATTTGAGCCCATATTTCAAGTTGTTGTACTTTCAAAAAAAAAAAAAAAAAAAAGATTTGGAACACATGTCATCGATATATAAAATAGATAAATAGTTAAATCTTTTTATCTCTAAGAAGTCAATTTAAGTGATATATTGGCCGACCTATATTTATCATACTTAATACGTGACCCATTTTATTGTTATTTAACCTAAAAATATCCAAATTGAACCACATATGCAAATATTAAAAGTTCAGTAATGCATGCCAAAGTATAATTTTTTTATTTTTTTTTATATATATATAATTACTAAACTAAGCAGAGAATTATTATTTTTTGATAGAAATTCTAATATATATATATAGATCATTACTTGCAAGTAGGTAGATAGATCATACTTGAGAGTAGGTAGCTTATACTTGACAATCACCCCTCCTTACAAATACATCCTAACCTCAGAAGATAACAAAATATAGATCATGAACCAGCACAGACTGAGTACATCACTAATGTGATATGTGCTTAAAGATAGTAAGATGATAAATGTGATTAGGAAGGCTTGATAAATACATGGAGATAACTTGGTGAAATTCAACAATAACTTATATGTATTTTTCCTCTTCAAGTTAGACTTTAGAGGTTCAAATATCCATATTCTTTTTCTTGATTTCTAAAAAATAAATAGTAAATTATAGATCTAATCTCTATAGTTAAAAAAAAGTTAGAGTTTAGTGTTCATATTTAAAAAAGCTAAAGTTTAGTCCATATAGTTTGGAGAACGTAAAATTTGGTCTATATGAGAACTTATTCCCTATAATTTTAAAAATTAGAACTTAGTCTCGATGATTTTAAAAACTTAAAATATTGTTTATCCTACGCAATTGTTGGCGTATGAAATACATTAAAACTCACTACTTCATGAGAAAATGACATTATTTTTTTTAATAATTCATTTTCAAGTACTTAATTCGCTAATTTTTAGAAAAGTTAATAACTAATTTTTAGATTTGATCAATTCATAAGAACTAAATTTTAATTTTTAAAATTATATGAACTAAACTTTATACTTTTTTAAATCATAAAGACTAAACTTATATTTTACTCAAAAATAAACTTAACTCCGATATAAAAACGATAGTTTTGTTCACATCGACCAGAGGAGTAAACTTAATTAAACTAATAATCAGATCCAAATATACCTTACAAATGCTATCAATGGTATATTAATGATATAGTATAAATGGAATCAAGTAAAAATATCTAAATAGGCACTTTTTTTTTTTTTTTTATTACCATACTTGTACAATTATAATCCTTTTGTTATTTCACCAAATATGGTGATGTGAACCATTCATATTTTCCTTTTCAAATTTAATAATAAATATAAAATGTTAGTTCTCATTTATTCTTCAATCCATCGCATCATTTAGGAATATTACAATAATATCCCTAACTGCCAGAGACAAGCAATCATTGATGTTCTAGTTTTAACTTCTATCTCAAAAGGATGTCAAAGTGACACGTCATTAAATATGGGCCCAATATTTGGATGGAGCTGGCCCATAAGTTGAGGCCCAAAATAGAGAAGCGTATACAGCCCAAAACTCAGCCCTATCCATTAATTCACCAATGATTTCTTTTTTCTTTTATTTCTTTTTTTCCTTTTATAAAACACCAATAATTTATTTAGTGGCTCAGATTTCATCCTATGTTGTTGTGGAATTCTTTTATATTGGTTCTCTTAAAAAATTGAAGCTTGATTTTTAAAATTTAAATTCAAAATAAGAAAGTGAGATGTGAACTTTTGATGTAAGAAGTAGAACCCCTCACTACTGGAAACAATTGTACCCCCCCCAAAAAAAAAAAAAACTTAAGTTATTGATATTCAATGATTTGATAAAATAAACTATTTTAAAATGTATATATATTTTTTTTAGAAATAAAGAATTCAAATTTAAGCTTGCTACGACTATATTAAATTCACTTTTACTTGAGTTAATTTGTGAGGTGAAATTGATGAATAATTTGTATACAAAAATTCATAAAAAAAGCTTTCCATTAATATCTAAACTCTTATGAGATTATTGAAATGAATGTTACAAGTCATACTAAACACAAATTTTATCTTAATGTAATTATTCAAAAAAAGATATATATATATATATATATATATTTTTTTTTTGACCATATCAAAGGTCGTTTAAAATTTAGCCAATAAAAACATAACTCGACATATTGTACAATCTAATAATTATAATATTACAAAATCGAATCCTCATTTCATTAATATTATTGTATCTAAAAGTAAAATGGTAGTTAATTTATTATCTGAATTAAAGACCATTGTTCACAATTTTTGTAGTCCACTAGAAAATTTAATTTTTTCGATATCATGTATAATTAAAGATTAAAAAATTCAGACATTTCATTCTCTACTCCTTAACTAAAATAGAAATTGATTTTTTAGATGAACTAACCCAAAAAAAGGTTAATTTTCATGTAGTTCTTTTTTTAAAAAATATTTTTCATCTAGTTCATTAACCGACAAATATGTAGATTAACTTCCATGTGCCTAAATTCACTGTTCTATTATTTATTATTTTCATAAAATTGTACTTTCAAATTGATTACAATAATTATGGTATTCAATCTAACGCATTAAAAGCCAAAAAAAAAGAAGGAAAAAAAAAATTATACAAATGCCGACACGTGGTGGACTCGCACGAGCTGACGTGTATACGAACCGAAAAGGGGTCCAGTAGCATGGCAACTATAATGATTAGACACCGAGCAATATTCCGACACGTGGAAGGCTGAGAAACGGCCACGACAGAGCCCAAAAACTGACCAATGGATGAAGGTCAGAGAAAAAAAGGTGCTTTAAAAAGACTCGACCTTCCAGAAGCTTCCCGGCAATTCCTGGCTAGAAATCGCGGCGAATCTGATGGCTCAGAATGCGACACCTGTCAAGAGCACCACGTAAGCATCCGACGTGGCTCTCCCCATTCCCCTGAAATTGATACGCTTCTCTTTTCTTTCCTTCTAACCTAAGCGCACTTCTTCTTGTTCTTCCGCCTATCACTCTACCAAACTCCAAATTGAAATTTCTCCGTGTTTTGCTGTGGAATCGCGCAAAAAACGGAGACCCATTTTGGATTAGGACCTGTATTTTGTTGGGTCGTTTTTAATTTACGCTATTTTGGAGTGGATCGATATGAATGGCGATGGGAGCATTGGAGGAGGAGGAGGAGGAGGAGGAGAGGTTGTGAAAATGGAAGAGGATGTTAAAGGGAAGAAGATTGTGTTTATGTGGGGGTACCTTCCCGGAGCCTTGCCGCAGAGGTCGCCGTTGCTGTCGCCGGTGGTGGTTCGGCTTCCTGGGAGAGATGGCACTGACGGTGAAGATTGGAGGGATGTTTGCGGCGGAGGCTGTGGCTTTGCCATGGCCATTTCTGGTGATTTTCTTAATCTTGCTTGTGATTTTTTATGGGTAGTTTGTGTTGGGGTTTTGATGTTTTTGCTTGGAAATTTGGAATTGCTGGATTTTGTTGATTTGGTGAATGTAAGTGTTATATGTTGTGGATTTTGCCCTTTGGGGCTGAAAGTTTGTTTAAGGAGTGAGGAAGTGGAATGTGAGTTCTTGGGGTTTGTTGGGTTTTGGGAATTTGTAATTACTTGTGCTGAAATGGGGATACTAGTCCTCCTTGGTTGAGGCTTGGAACCTCCAAGGTGTCCTTCTCTTCGAGGTCTTAAGTTCAAAATCCAAGTGTAAGATTAATTATAACATATTTTGATGTCTCTCGGGTCTGGAGCTTGAGACGAGTGCAGGTGCCTCAGTATAGAGTCGCAAACCTCTAATTCTTGGTAATAAAAATAAATGGTGATACTCAACTCATTTCGCTCCTCTTCAGTATTTTTGTATGTTTTGGATGTTTTGTTTGGTTGTGAACTTGTATTTGCATAGAGCGAGGTGAGTTCTTCTTCTTCTTTTTTTTGTTCCTTCATTTTGGTCCCCCCTGTAATTTCTGAACTTGGTGGTAATTTCTATTCGTCTCATTCAAATTTGTTCATTGCTGTATGTTATTTTCTTTCCCTTCTCTAGACTGGAGATGTTTACTTTTTTAGGGATTGTTGTTTCTTTTCTTATATATTGCTTTTTTCTTAAAAATCCTCGACCGCTTAACTTCTGAATGTCTTTTCAGGGCTGATCTGCTTAGTTTTTTTTTTTTTTTTTTGAATAAGAAGTAATTTCATTAATTCATTCATAAAATTAAGCACAATATTGGATATAGTGTGCACAAGATGTTTAGTTCTATTGATTACATTTTGGATTTGATTTTACACTCCACATTTCATTAGATTACCGGCCCTCAAGTTTGTTGTCTTGAGTCATTGTTTATGACTGCTGATATTGGATGGATTATATAGTTTTCATCTGTTTTCTTCACACTAAAGTTCTTTTTTTTTTTTTTTTAATTTGATATTTAGTCTTTATATTTCTTCATTTAACCAGCGTCTGGAAAACTCATTACATGGGGCTCAACTGATGATCTTGGCCAAAGCTATGTGACATCTGGGAAGCATGGGGTATAAGCCATACACAATGTTCATTGAATACAATGTTTTTACTGGTAGTTCTTAATGAACTTACCTGGGAGCATATTCATTTTTTTTTCTCAAGGAAACTCCAGAGCCTTTTCCCCTTCCAACAGAAGTTTCTATTGTAAAAGCAGCAGCAGGTTGGGCCCATTGTGCTGCAATTACAGGTAAACCATTTCTTCTCTTAGAAAAGGGAAAAAAAGACAGTTACTGTTAGGTTATTTTTTGGAGGCGCACAAACAACACCATTGTATAGTCTTTTTTTTGTTTATTCCGCGTATTCTTAAAGTGTGAGATGCAGTAGGAGATTTTTGCATAAAGTCTGAAAGAATGACTCAAGACAACAAACATGATGATTTTTTTACTCCGAGCTACTTTGCGAAATTTGTTTTCTCTGAGATCTGTAAGAAGGTTTGAATGGCTGTTGTATTACTAAATGAACTTGTCTAGTGTATTTTCGACTTTATATGTGCAGATAGAGGAGAAATTTATACATGGGGATGGAAAGAATGTATTCCCTCTGGAAAGATCATTGGTGATCTCTCGGTTGGGACTGGCTTTGAAAAGGATGTAATAGAAAGGCAATCTTCTTCCATGATAGATCAAGGTACTGCACGAACTTAATTATGGTAAGAGATTATCAAAGTTTTTCACTGGCCTTTCATGTTCATTGTGGCAGTCAGCCCTCGTTTACAAGCCACGCGATCTACTGGTGCTGCTGTTCCCAATATTGAAACTAGAGGTGGTGGAGCAGAAAGTACAAAGAGGAGAAGGGTTTCATCAGCGAAGCTTGCAGCTGAAAGCTCGTCATCAAGTGATGACACTCTCTCTGCACTTCCATGTCTTGTTACTCTAAATCCCGGGATAAGAATAGCCTCTGTTTCTGCAGGAGGGCGTCATACACTCGCGTTGTCAGGTAATTATAATATATTCTGTGTTAATGTTGTCGACTTGTTTCTGTAATGTATTTTGATTGATGGTTTAACATAATTCAACGGAATCATTCATGTTGGCTTAGGAAAAATATAAATTGTCACTTTCTGGAATCAACAAATACCAAACCTGTCCTAATTGACTCTATTCGACCCACTAGAAATATTCATGTAAAACCTTTTCTTCTTTGTATTCTGCAGTCATAAAATTTGTCTTTGAAGAATAATTTATTAGAACATATAATTTTTTTTTTGATAGAAACATAAACTTTCATTGATAAATGAAGAGTTAATACATCATAGTTACAAAAAGCTTTGCCAATTATATAATAGAGAGTTTAAACTATAGTCTTTGAAAGGATGTAAACTATGA
>JBBMEF010065805.1:0-33654 GCA_037832685.1 Sicyos baderoa | reverse complement strand
AAATGCACATTTTGACCTTTTTAATCCAAGCTTGACTAAACCCAAGTTTATCCATCATACCATATAAAAAATCCCATCCCACTCTATCATAAGCCTTACTCATGTCTAGCTTAAGAGCAGCCCAACCCAATTTACCTGTTCTAAGTATTCTCGAGTTTAAAAAATTGTAGGAGTAAATTCTAATTTTTTACTGACTAAATTTATAATTTAACTCCAGAAATGTCTTATTTGCTTTCCGTATTTGAATTTTATAAAAACTTGACATTTTTTTTTAATTATTTCTATTTTTCTATGTAAAGTACATCAATAGCACATTGAGAGACAAGGGAAAATACAAGAAGATGTACCAGAAGCATTGTACTATGATAGAGAAGTTTGAGTGAATGAGAAAGAAGCTACCATGCCATGCTCTGAACTCTACTCATTTGCTCCTAAACGTACTTGGAAATTTCAACTTCTTCCTCAGTGGTCGGTAACTTTTTCCTCCCATTATTTTTTTTACTTCTACCAATTTGATAATAATTTCAGTTTTGGGTTTTTTAAAAACAATGTGAAAACTCTTTTTTGTTTTCTATTTTCTTGAAAAAAAAGTAAAACTATATCCTAACATTTATAGAGTGAGTTACTTGCATTACTAATTAATTTTTAGATGAAACTCTATATTAATAATATAGTATCGAAATCTAATAAGTTTAAATATTTGATTTAATAAAAAAATAATTGAAATCTATTTAAAATTGGTGAATTCCTTAAGGGTCTCATATCTAGAAAGTGAGAAAACTTTTTAAAGATGAGTGGATTAATCTATTTACCTTTTAATAACTGTTTTTGGATTAGAAATTAGAGAGATTTAGAGGGAGAAAAATATGCAAGAGATGAAAATAAGAAATTAGAGACTTGAGATAAATGTGACAAATTATCACCAGAGTAAGAGGACGAAAAGTTAGGGGGAGAAGAAGACAATTTTTTAGAAAAAAAAAATCAAATAAAAAGATAAATTTAAGACAAATAATAAAATTAAAGGTAAAAGATATGCTAAAAGAAATAAAAATAAATCAGAAGAGTTTTAAAAACTGTGTAGTGAGGGGAAAAGAAACTAGAGAATTATTTTGAATTTGTTTAAATTAATGAAGAAATTTTTTGGAAAATGTGGAGCTGCCCTTGCCTTGAAAAGGAGAGGTGTAGTAAAAACTCTGATCAAAGGAAGTAAATATAATGTACTGTTATGAGGTTGATTAGTCTTAATCCAACATCTCCCCACTTAAACAGAAATTTGATGCTCTGTACTTCACTGATCATCCAAGATCTTCAAAGATCATAATAATACCTTATCCCTGGTCCCCCCAAGAATGCTGATGAACACAAATCTTAGCCAATAATCTAATAGATTTACCAGTGATTTTTGTCCCTCCCAAAACTCTCTCCATTTTATAGCCACTCTTTTCTACAATAAGACACCTTCTTTTACCCAGGTATGAACATGTTACAAAGGGGATAAGAGAGAATTCCAATTCTAAATGAAAATGTAAATAAATTTGCCAATTTAACCCTCCTTCAAATATTAATCGAAGATAAATTTTTCAATAAGATTAAAACGTGGTTGTTTTACCTACAAAAGAAGTGTGAAATGTACAGGGTTTGAACATGAATAATGGATATCTTAAACATGATATGAACAAGAAGTGTGAAAACAAAGGTTTGAATGAACCATTGATGAGTATCTTAAATGAAATGAACTTTGATTTTGTTTATATATTTATTTTTTTAAAAAAAAGAACTTTTTCAGTCGGTCGTAGGGAATTAACTAGAGGTATTTGACATAAGTAGAATAGGTAAGGTTTTTTTTCCAAATACTAATTACTTCCTTTCTTTCGTATTAAATTAGAAGGTTTTCTACTACTTTTACTTTAAATTATTTGAATCTCTTATACTAAATGAAGATTTACACTCTTAATTACTATCAATCTTTGATATCAAACAAGTAATTTTTGCTACTTGTCATTCTTGACTTTTCATAACAGATAAAGTTTGATTTCTCCCTAATCCTTATCAACCCTTTCACTTTTGATTTCCCTTCCCCTCTAAGTCACCTAATAAATGTCGGTGTATTTAATTTGCTAACATTTACAAAATGACAAATTATTTATGAGGATTTATCCAACAAATTCTAATTCTAAAACCATTGCATTAAAAAATTGGTCTTTCTCCGACCAAATTTTAAATTCAGCATAAAATGAAATGAGAAAGGTCTAAAATGGTGGAGAGTATGGTCAAAGAAAGCAGCTAAGGAGTCAAATCCATGTCTGCATTATTCAAAGAGATGCAAATGGTCAACACGAAACCAATAGGGACGTGTGTAATTCATGCCCTAACACCACACCAAAGGACAAATTTTCTCCATCCAACACAGCACGTGACACTTTTTTATTTTATTTTTCCCATAAAGAATGTTTTTGGACTTCACACTTTCACCCCCATCAATTACTCTTAAAAAAGTATATAAAAAAAAAATTACTCTTAAAAAAATGGTCTATTGTTTATTATTTTCTTGCGAAATGTTATTATATATAAAGTTACAACCCCCTAGCCTTTGCCTTGAGTTTTGAGTTTATATGAATTTGATTAGGTTTCCTCGTGATGCTTTTGATTGTTTGATATAAACAATTAGAAGTTAGATATATGATTTTGTAATTTATAGTACGGTATTTTTTCAATTAACATAGTATACTATTAGGCTAATAAAAATAATGGATCAATAGACATGAATACGTAAAAATGATCAAGAGAACATTAATTTAAATTACCACTTTCTATTGTTGTTGAATTAAAAAAAATATATTATACTCTCCATCTATGTAATGATAAAATTGAAAACAGAGTATAATTGGGAAAACATTCAAAACAACAACATATACATTTGCCTAAAAAAAAAAATATTTATGCCTCGTTTGATAACTATTTTGTTTCTTGTTTTTTATTTTTCAAATTTAAGTATTTTCTCTCAAATTTATTAGAATTTGTATCATCTTTTCTACCATGTATACATTTTTCGTTAAGAAAGCAGTAGAAGATCAACCAACTTTTAAAAACAAAAAAAAAGTAGCTTCCCAAAATTTGTTTTTGTTTTTAAAAGTTTGTTAATATTCTCTTACTTTGTTAGAGAAAGATGGATAAATGGTAGGAAGGATGGAGCACATGGTAGAAAATTTGAGAGAAAATAGACTTAAATTTGAAAAACCAAAAAGAAGAAACTAAATAGTTATCAAACGAGGTCCGAGTAATCTAATTTTATCTCTCACCTCAATTATTATTGAGTAAAAAAAATATATAAAATGGAACCATATCAAATTAATTTAACTTTTTTGTATGAGGCAGGCCTCCATTATGTGATAATTTATTGAATAATTTATTTAAATGTCCTAGAAAAGAATTTTGATTCTCCCAACATTTGGAAAATTTAGGGTAGGTGTTCCTAAATATTTTATCCTAAAATGTTAGCCTACAAACCCCGTGTGAAAAATCAACCAATAATAATTGCAACAGTTCCAATAAAAGCAATATTTATTTTCAAAAGCCCTAATCGAATATAATTTTGAAAATTCCCTTTTGGAATATATTTTGCTCGTGATTCGTATCTCGTTTTTCTTTTGTTTAATTGGAATAAAATCTTTGTGCTTCTTACCTGCATGAAAAATGCAATACACAAATTTGTATTTTTTTGTCTTCTTTCTTTTATGTTATGTATCTGAAACATTAGTTAGCCAAAATGTTTGACTTGGATTCATATGAAGTGGATGTTGAACCTACTATTTTTTTTAAAACCAACCTACTAGCTAGTTTAGGAAAACAAAAGTGGCTAAAATGAACATAAAAGTAATTTAAAAAATTACTAATAAAATTGACTATTCAAAAAATAGATTGCATGTGTCAAATATAGTAAAATTAACTGGGGTAAAAGTAAGTTCATAATCCAGAGTTAACAAAAATAATAGCATAGCTATATATTTTTTTTTAAAAAAAACTTAGCAATATTTTGGTATAATTTTTTATACACATAATTACTGAAGCTTAACAAAAATTATTCAACAGAATTAAAAAGTATTGTTCAACTGTATTGTAAAAAGTTATCCTAACATAAATACCAAAGATTTTGGAGTGTATAAAATGATGGGTTCAAATATAGTAGTCACTTACCTAAGAATTAATTTTAAATTAATACTTATATGGGTTTTCATAACATTCAAATGTTGTAGGATTAGACGACCTTGTGACATTAATTGAGGTGTGCTTGTACACTCAAGCTGGCTTAGATAGTCACGGACATTAAAAAAAAACAAAATACCAATAAGTAAAAACTGCAGTAGAAGGAAAAAAAGGGAAATAAGTGGGAGTACAGTCTAGAGTAGGTATAGCAGTCAATAGAGTCGGATTATAAGATTCTGAACCCCACACCCTATTTTTCTTTTTCTTTTTCTTTTTAATAATTATTTTTTTCTGACATTGTTAATTGTTTCACATTATTTTTCTAAATATATATAAAACTTTCGGGGAAAACGGAAATGTTTTTTTTTTAGGATAAAGGAAAAGGTTTTGGGCATGGGTGAATGTGTTTTTTCTCTTAAAAAAAGTATCTTTGACTGATAACTTTACCATCCTGCCCTTTTCCCTAACTTTCTCCATTTCCAAAAATGTTCATTATAATTTGCTCACTGATGCCCAAATGTTCCTGAGTCGAAGAAGCAACACCCATTGAAATTTAAGGCTAAGAAATCATAGACAGAAAAAGAAAAATAACACAAAACAGAAATAGTGAATTTTAAGTTTTTTTTTTTTTTTTTACACGAACAATTATATAATCAAAGTACATCTCAATTATTGTTACTAGAAATATTATAATCCACAACATTTAGATAGAAATTATTAGAAACTTAATTCTTAAATTTATAATTCTATATATTTTTTTTTTGTTTTGAAAAAAAATAAGATAGCAAATTTAAGAAGTGTTTGAATGAATAAATACATAATGAATTCTCTCGAATAATTATAAAAGAAGAGTTATTTTGATGAAATAGAAATTGATGTTGCAATAATAATTTGTAAATGTAATTTTTTAGAAAATCACACAAATTATTAATTTTGAAATCAAAAGTTATTTTTAAATGGGTGGAGTAATTTTTTGGGAGAAGGAGAGCAAACACTCATTATTTAAAGCTTTGTTGACTGTGGTTCCATGATGGTTGAATCTTTCTGTTTTGCTAAGTGATTGACAGATGATGAATGAATGACCCATTGCTTCACAACAGTTTCTAAGCAGAGCTAAATTGAGAGACTCTTCTTTCTCTTTTCCCATCGTTTTCACTTTCCAATACCTTTTTTCCCATAATTTCTTCCTCGTTTTGTCTTTTATTTCATCATTTTCTCCTCAAATCCCCACCTACTAATTTCAAAACCCCTCTTCTCAGAATTTCCTCCCTTATTTTATTATTAATGGTCAATTTATGAGTACTTGTAAATCCAGTGGCTTTTTCTGATCCTTGATGGGCTCTTGAATTTGTTGAGTTTGGAGAAACAAAACTCATTTCTTCTTCTCCACACACTTGTGGGGTTTTCACATACCCTGTAATTGACTTGTGGGTCTTCTTTTTTTCTTCTTATTTCTTCCCTCTTCCATTCTCTCTCATTAGCCATTTTGCAGAGTTGCATTTTCTTGAGAGAGAGAGAGAGAGAAACTGAGCTCTAATGGAGTATGAGAGGATTCATAAAGTTCAGGTGGGTGCTTGTTTTTCCATGTTTGCCAGTTAATTGGGAACACCCAAATCCATTTTTTTCCTTAGTTTCAACTGTGCTGGAGTTTTTCCTTTTTTTTTTTTACATAAATACTTAATCTACTTTGGGTTCTGTTATGTTAGATTGAATGTGTGTCCCCTAGGGGCCGCACAGTGGCAAGTGCCCGGGCCTTGAGGGTGTACTCCTCTCGAGGTCTCAAGTTCGAGATTAGTTTCACAAACTATCTCCAATTCCTCTTTGGGTAGAGGAACTAAGTTCCAAGTTCTTGGGTGATCGAAAAAAAAAAATATGTGTTAGATCGAATATGTATGGGAAGAAAAAGAGTTGTCATCCGGGTTGGTTGATAGTTGAGAGCATGTTGTTTCTTGATCTAGCATTGTAGAGTGGTACTGAATCTACTGATTTATTATTGTTTGATTGTGAGTGATGATGGGTCAGTTCCTAAGTCTAAAGACAGCATAAAATATTTTTGTGTTCTTTCTTCCTTATTCAGTAGTTTTTTACTTTTGAATAGAGGAAGAGGTTCTTATGGGGGTTCTTCTCTATTTCAGACAGGTCTAATTTCTCCAAGTAAACTGAGGATGAAGCTCATGGGGCCTCATCATAAAAAGAAGGATGGATCAAACAGCAACTCTTCAAGAACTTCTCCCTCCAAGCTTGGGGACACTGAGTTTGTCAGAAATAGTTTATTATTGGCCACAGAAAGTGGTGACTTTGAAGAGGAAGGTCAGTTGTCCATTAATTTATCTTCCTTTTAACATAAGTTGCACTTAAAACTCACCTATTCAATTCCATTAAACTTGTTTCATTGTCATCTGTTTGTGTGGAGGATAGTAGGGAATGTGCATAGGTTGGATTGGGTTGGGTTTTGAAAGTTTTTTAGTTCAACATAGTTTTCAGGCTGCAAATATTTTTGGGTTGGGTTGAGTCGAGTCATGGATTGTTGATTTTGTTCTTAATTTGAATTGATAACCCAACCCAACCAATCAAATTGGGTTGGGGAGATCGGGGGTTTTCGGGTTTTTTGAGCACTCTTAGTGAAGGATAAGTATTGTCTATGTTTATACTGATGAAGAAACATGTCATGCAGTGACATCTTCCTGCTTGGATGTTCTGTCAGTTTCAGACCCAAAACAGAGTGGTCTGTCTTCAGGTCTACCAAAAGAGAGCAATGAATCTGTTCAAAGCAGAATGCAGCAAAGCCAGAGAAGTGATGGTTGTAATTCAAGCACAGTCCACCCTTCTAAATCAAAGGAAGATGAGAATCTGGATTATGACAGCAATGCAAGTTCATCTAGTTTTGAGTTTCCTAATGGGGAGAGATCTGTTCACAGTTCCATTTCGCGGTCGCACATGAAACCGATGCCATCGAAGTGGAATGACGCCGAGAAATGGATAATGAATCGGCAAACCAATGGTCAGGCTGCCAATTATCCTAAGAAGAATGCTGCACTGAACCATGGATATAGAATGATGGCTGCAAATATGGGGAGGGTTGCTCCAGAATCTGCGAACATCGAGCTCCGGTCGTCGATTGGTAGAGTTGTGGACGCGAAGCATGTTGATTTCTGTCAACCCGGAATGCAGATGGGGCCGGAGAAGTTCTCTTTTATGACTGCTGGAGCATATTCATGTGGAGATAATGAGTTGATTGATTCATGCTCTCAAATTAAGGACTTGAAGGAAGTGGATCCCAAACCATCCTCAAAAGCTAGTAATGAAGATTATACAGGTATGAAACAAACACTAATCTAGTAAGTTTCTCTTGTTTATGTTGTATGTTTTGATTGTTTTGTAATCCTGTTTTTCTTATATTATAATTCTAACGGTTTGTTCATCAGGCATTCCTGCAATAAGAGCAGTTTCAATGAGGGACATGGGAACAGAAATGACCCCAGTTCCTAGTCAAGAGCCTTCAAGAACAGCTACTCCTGTTGGAGCGTCTCCGCTTCGTAGTCCAATTTCTTCAACCCCCACTACACCTCGGCGAGATGCACCGCCTCCGACCCCTTCAGAGCAATCTGCAGCCCGGTTCCAACAACCGATAGAAAATGGTGGAAAGGAACTATCAGAAGATGAAATAAAGCTCAAGACAAGGAGAGAGATTCTAGCCCTTGGTATGCAGCTTGGCAAGACAAATATAACTGCCTGGGCAAGTAAGGATGAGCCGGAAAAGAATAGACAGAATGCTGAAAAGGAGGCTCTCAAGCGAGCGGAATTCGAAAAACGTGCAGCCGTGTGGGAGGAAGTCGAAAAATCCAAACATATGTCAAGGTTTTCCCTCCTAACTTCACATACTTCAGAGCTCTTGTAATTACTATTACTAAGTTCAAAAATCCAAGATATCTAATGACACAAGTTATTTGTTCTAACTTGATGAGATAATTCTAAAACATTGTTCAGATATAAACGCCAAGAGATCAAAATCCAAGCATGGGAAAACCAGCAGAAAACGAAGCTCGATGCCGAAATGCGGAGAGTAGAGGTATTTGGATTTCTTCTCAAGTCAATTGACATATTCTTATGAAGGTTGAACTAAGTACCAATAAATCAATGATAGTTATCTGAATAAGTGAAGGGAGAAAACAAAGAGTCACACATATCATAATTAGGAAAGATTGTAACTGCTGAAGACAATTGCAACTATAATTGTACTAATCTAAAGTTTGACACAAATTAGGCCCAAGTTGAGCAATTGAGAGCTCAAGCTGAAGTGAATATGATGAAGAAGATTTCTTTGACAAGGCAAAAGTCAGAAGAAAAACGGGCAGCGGCCGAGTGTCGAAAGAAGCGAGAGGCAGAAAGAGCAGCAGCGCAGGCCGAAGATATTCGGCAGACAGGACGAATGCCATCCTCCCCTTACATTTGTTGTGGTTGGCTGTGATGGAACCAAAACTCCATGAAATGTGAAGAAGAGAACAATGAATGTTTGAACTTGTATCTCAAGCAGCTTCAGTTAGTTCCCATAAGAGAATTTTGCAGAGAGCAGTAAACCTCATTTTCTTGATGAAAAATCTTATACCAAGAGAGCCATTTTCCCTACTTTTTGTATCTAATAGAGTAAGATTGATTGTCCTTGTGGATTTGGCTTGATTTTAACTTGAAATTAATTTGATCAAAGATTAGATGGTAAATGAAAAGGGAGTTCTTGTCAAACTTTTTTTTTTTTTGTTATCCGTGAGTATCTTGATCAATCTACAACATTTGAATATCAAGGAAGATGGTAGTAGTCTCTAAGTTCTGCAACATCACAAATATTATCCATGGTCAATGTTTCTTCATGGTTGTGTAATAAATTATTTAGGTTAGATTATACATAATGCTTTGAAACTACTCAATGTTATTGTAATTCAACTTTTTGGTTGCTAATAGTGTTTTGGGAGTTTTTTTTTTATATGAATTTGTGGCATATATGAAAAAAATGGAAGGCATGACTGGTATGAATCAAGAGATATAGCAATAAAATAGTAATTGACATTAATCTTTGTACTAGGGGGTATTGTTTGACATATTTAAGTATGATTTAGTTGGAGGATTTACTAACTCCTTAAAAACCTACATCCAAACGATTTTTTACTAATTCTCTCAATTTATACTTTTAAAAATAACTTCTCATTTCTAATCATTTATTTACAACTATTCTCGCTCATTTCTAATCATTCCTTTCAAATAAATCAAAATAAAATTTTTTTAACCATTTATTTTTAACTATTAGGGTTTTAATCATTCCTTTCTTTTTTAACTACTCAAAATAACTACTCATATTAAATCTACATCCAAACAAAGTTTTGATTCTAACTCATTTTATACAAAAACTACATCAAAACGAATTTTTGGCTACAACTCTCAATTTTTAACTACTCCAAATAACTCTTCAATGTAACTTTTTAAGCTAAATTCTACTTAAATATGTCAAACAAACACCCCTAGAATGTTATTTGGGTTTTAGGAGGGTTCTAAAGGTGTACAAAAAGTGAGAAAAACAAAATTGGGTTGAAAGCAACAAGAGACCCCAAAGTGGGCTAAGTGTGGTGCCCTATCTTGTCTCTATACCCAACCCTTCAAATTAGTACCTTTGTGTCCTATACACTACTTATCAACCCTTCTTTTTAATCTTTCCTTATTCAATTTCCTTTTTTTTTTTGAATAATTTGTTGTACAACTTAATGAATAAACTTAAGCCTACAAAACTTTTTTCTGCCAACCTGAGCTCAACAATATAATCAAGAGATTGCATTTTAATCTCTCTCCCTTAAAAATATTGTTGAATAACTACTATAATTTGTTTGTCCTTTAAATGTTGTCAAGATACAAAATAGAAGTTGAGCTAAATAGGTGGGCTTGCTTAGATGATGCTGGCATTTGGTTGTTTGGACGCTCGCTTGTCGATGCTGAAAGATGGCCTAGCTTGTAGATTCATGGCGTGCTTTCCTTGTGTGAGACGAGACGACTTGCATCGCTCCTTGTTTGATAGAAAAGCATGGGCAATATAAATTGATTCTTGTAAGTTTGTTCCCTATTACGAAATGTGATAGTTTTAAAACGATGAAATTAATTGACTTTATTGATAAAGAATGTATTAACAAAGGACATTTTTGGAGTCACTGCAAAATTTAAAGTGATTAATGCTAAGTGGAGAATATGGAATGTGTGCACAAATTTAGCATGAAAGAAGGATTTCAGCTAGGGATTTAGAACTAGTCTTTCATGACAAACACATCACTAATCTTCAATGATGTCAAGCCCATTTTTCTTTTTTAATGCTTTTTTGTGAAGAGGTTGAATATAACTTAGAGCGAATCAATGACTTTTAAGCACTATTGTATAAAGTTGTGATTTGTTGTTGAAAAATGTTGAAATAAAGTAGTAAATAAATTCACAATTATTAATTTAGTTCATCTATCTTATAATTCTATCTTACAATTACTAGGAAGTTTCTAAAAATCTTCGACATAAAGACCTCATCTACCAATGTTAAATAATATCATTTGGTTTTTAATTTTTAAAATGAAGCCTATAACACTACTTCCACCAATAAGTCCTTCTCAAAAAAAAAAAAACAAAAAAAAAAAAACAAAAAAAAAAAATCAAAACAAGCTCATCAAATAGGTTCATTTCAAATGAAGCTCATCATTCATGTATTACTATTGGAGAATCTTGTGAAATCAAAATTTCAACAGACAACAAGAAAAACCATTTCAAGAAAGTAGAAACTTAAAATCTAGAAGTTGAAAAAGGAAAGGATCATCTATCACTCATCTTCTTCGAAGTCCATAAGAAAATCAGTCAAGTTCTCTGAGTCATCAACGGCTCCCTCCAGTGATGCTGTTGGATCCTCCTTTTTAGGCTTCCCCTGCTTTTTCATATACACATTTGAGTAATTGACTTGCAAGACATCATAAAGTTGGTACGAAATAGTTTTTTTTTTTAATATCCGCGAATGTTCAAGCTAAGAATTTCATATAGACTTCAATCAAGTGAAACTGATAAACTGAAATCAAGTAACGAGTTTATATTTTACTATGTATGAAATATTTTTAGAAAGTTGCTATGATTAAAATAAGGATGCTTAAATTTGCTATCTACGACAAATTTCCTTTCTTCTCGCGCATAAATATCTACTTGAAGAGTTAAAGACTTTAGTATGTATTGATGACTTTTGTAACTTCTGTACCAACACATCATTTAGACTTTCCAATTTACATGGTTCATTGAGAAATTTTGATCAATCATAAATTAGCACGCAAAAATGTCGTGTGAACACGCATTGTTTCCGAACGTTGGCCATGCATGAAAAGTGGAAAGCACTCAACATATAAAATATAACGATCAGCAAGAACATATGGATCTTCAAGTGCGCACACAATTAGAAATTGAGAAGAAAGTGAGTTGATCACCTTTGACTTGTTGAGATGGGGACTACTTTTCAAGACACTCCAGTTGCGATTGATTTTTTCCTCTGCGTCTTCATCGACCTCAACCTCACTATCCTCTCCATCCTAAATAGCAATTGAGGATGAAGATGATTCATTTCTAATTGGAGGAATAAATCAATATTGATATTATGTATAAGACTACAACACACTACAAAATGTTTGGTTTGAGCACTTAAAGTTTGGGTTTCAACTTAAGAACTCAATTTAGCTTTGGTTATGTTTTCACTTATAGTGTGATCTTCAGATCTTCATAGAAATTCTGGTTGTACGAAGAATCGATAAACGATTACTGTGAAACGAACAAATGAAAGAACATAGAAAATATGAACTCACGTCATTTTCACCAATATCAATAGCTTGGGCCATGGCATCATCCATATCTGTCACCTATTTTGCAGGAAAGAGATTGAGAATAAAATGAGATACATAGATCTAACTTTTAAGAATAAAATGATAGTTCAGGAACTAAAATTGGACTTTTGAAAGTTCAATGACCAAAATGAAACATAAATGATAGTTCAGGGACTAAAATTGTATTTTACCCAATATTCTATCAAACTTGAATTTCATGGTAGAATCGATATATCAAATGTTGTTATAAAAAATACCTCAAGCTCCTCGTTTTTTTCTTTACCCAGGATTTCTTCAAGCTCCTCTCTTGATATAATTTTACCATGCTGATCGAAAAAGGGAAAAAGGAAACGGTCAGTACCTCGTGCATGTGCATAATCATCACATGTATCAACTTATGTCATGCATTACACTCTTCTTGTGCAGCTGCTAAATAGTTTTTCTATCAACAAGATATAAAAATCCATAAAGATAAACAAAAACAGAAACATCATATGAATGGGATATAAAAGTACCAATATTTCACCCTCCCTAGTTGCATACAACAAGAGATTTCCCCTTTTTAAGCTTTCTACTTCGTGTTTTGAACCTAGGAGGACTGGTATCTAATCCAGTCCAACGCGGAGATCTTCACAGCCCAACCAAATCACGCAAGAATTGGAGAGAGAAAAGAAACTTAAATAAATAATAAGCAAAGTAAAGCAACCTCCTTCAGATAATCTAGCATGTCAGGTGTTGGTTCATGAAAATCTGGACCCCTATAATCAATTATTTCATCAGGATCTTGAATGTAGTTGACGGTAGGGTACACCGGATCACCACCCCATACTGCAGAGGCAAACAACAAACTAAATTAGATTACTATTCTTAAAAAAAAAAAAAAAAAGTTTTTGATAGAAGAATATCATCTATCCAACTAATCAGAAATAAAAGTTTTTTTTATAGCTGATACTGTGATTGCAACAAATTCTTTGAATTTCAAGCCATCATAAATATTGAGAAATGAACCCAAGAGAAGTTGGTGGCAAACGCTATGAAATCCAAAATATAAAAGCATATGCTTTAAGGGAAGGAATAGGATGAAAACCAATTTCTTACAGTTAGTTAGAAAAAAAACTTGGTGCAGGACAAAGTGATGATAGAACAACATGGCAAGCAATTAATAAATTGAAATACCACACAAACTTATCAGCTTTGGAATGGATACTTTGCTTAATCTGATCTTCTCGCATACGCATTGCCAATGGATCCCTGCGGATGCGAATATCAGTCCCCATCATAATGCGAAACTCTAACTCTGTTTGATTTTGGAACATTTCGATCATTTGGGTATTTTGATCTTCTCCAGTCTCTTCAAAATGTTTTTTTATGGCACCCATTGAGGTATCTGTCTTCCAAGCTTTGACCCATTCTGAGTAGAATGCAATGGGACCTTCTCTTTCCAATCTCTCCTGTTCAGCTTGAAGTCTGAATAGATAGAATCTGCTTATTAAAATGTTCCTAAACAACAGAAATGCACAACAAGTCTTGTTCGGCTTGAAGCCCATAAAGATGTAATTTATTCGTTATCAAATTTACCTCAATCAACGGTAGTGTACAAAATATTTTTACAAGCCAGAAATGTGGTTAGAAAATATTTTGCGAGCAGGTGAAATTAGAATCAAGAACGAATTACTAAGCATCAAAATTGAATCCACTAGCATTTTTTTAAGAAAAAAAGTTCTGAACTTTCAAAGGATCCAATAGATTTCAAAATTCTGCTGCTATAGAATTCTTTCTAAAATAAACTACATTCATCCTAGTTAACATCAAGATTTTAGAATATCTTTCAACTGCTAACATTCAGTATATCTTAAACTATTAAATAAGTATGCTTGATTAAGACAAATAATAAATTGAGTATAATAAATACTACTCAAGCTAGGACAGAATACCTTTCTTCCTTATAAAGATGTCGACGAGCCCTGTACAGAGAAGTTTCCGCTAATGTTGGTTGTTCACCGTAGAGCTTTATTTGCCCAGTCTCAGCCATTGCTTTGAGAAAAACCTACAGATATATAAAAAAGAAGGTCGATATGAAGACTTAAAACCACTTTTCCTGGTTTAAAACAAGTTCTATGTTGTGTATGGTGTCCTAGTCTAGTCATTAAACGCAAAAAAAAATACATCAAAGAAGAGCACCTTCAAGGTTGATAGATTCTTTTTATGTTTGAAAAAATAACCTCATCTATAATCCTAATTTTCACTGCTTTGCTATTTGTATGCAAGCATTTAATATCAGTCATCATGCATAAAATGTGTACAAAATAATAAACAAGACTCGAATCCTGTATCCGCAATTTTTACATCACAAGGCATGATTTTGTCTAACATTCACTATTATGTTTCAAAATTCATTCAATGCAATTCCTCTAAGTACATATGCAAAATCATTGTTCAACATTCTCTATTGTTTTTCTTTCGACATGAACTGACCGTTTCAACATCTGGTTTCCTCCTTTGCCACCTAGACCATTGTTCTTTTTCTGGCTTTTTCCAATGCCACCAAAGTTCTTCACTAGTACGCGGCTCCTCTATAGGCTTCTTCTTTTCAGGGTCGATAAATGGATGAGGAATTCCAAGTTTTTTGTCTAAATCAAATCCAGTTTCTTCCTCACCAGGTTCCGCCTGATAAACAACATACTGTGAAGTAGCATCTTTGGGCTCTTCTATTAAATCCTCAGAAATGTCAGAGATCATAAGGTCACTAGAATCTATTTCAGTCACTTCGGATGAATCGTTAGCAACAGCTGCTAGTGTTCTATTCTTCTTTCTCCTACTTCCCGGATTTTGGCCATAAGATGGAGTTCCCACAGAAGCACCAGTTGGTTCAGGAGCCCTTGCCGCTCTAACTCGACTAGCAGTTCCTTCTGGCCAGTATTCTTCTCCTGGAATACTTGCACGTGCCCCCGAAGCTGGTTCAAGCTGCCCAGAAGTTGAGTCCATGTAAACATGATATGGTGGGAGTTCCACTGATACATCTTCATAGGATTCATCCTTGTTCTCACACTTGATGCAAGGAACCAACTGATTTCTATGCAATGATTTGTTCAATGCATTACCAGCCAGCAGTTTTCGCAATGGAAATGAACCTACAAATGGAGTCTGGATATTCAACAGAAAATTAATCCGCGTTAAGGCTGATGGCAAAAAAGATGAGCCTACACAAAACCATTCTACAGCTAAGGGGTAAACTTGTACAACCATGACATGATAAAACTGCATATTATATACGACCTAGTAAGCAAGAGCTTACACGTTCGAAACCCCAACCCCCAAATGTCGTTGAACTAAAAAACAACAAACCTTAGGAAAATTGGATGAAGTTTTCCCGCCAACACATTCATTTGCATAAACTACTCCCTTCCAGCCTCTATCTACAATTCAATATGATTAGAACATTAGATAAACCTCACTAGCTACAAAGTAGCAAGTTCTGTACACTTAAATTGATGAACAGTGAAACTACAAATCATAATCAAGAATCCTGGATAGCGTTAACACACCTGGATAGAGACATGGAGTAGACAGGGAAGCCATCTTCAACCCAGAAGAAACCGTATATGTATAAACGCTACAAAACAATACAAACAAGCCTAACGCCATAATTTTCCATGAATTCTTTTTCACAATCTTCAATAAACGATTCTGCTGAAAATTTACAGTGATGAATCGACCAAATCGAAGCCGGAAAACAGTAACATCGCACTACAGAGAGACAATTGGTCGTCCATTTTACCGAAATTGAGAAGCTACTAATATATTAATAAACAGGGAACTGGAATGCGAAACTCACCGTTAAAAAGGCAGAAAAGTTCCGGCTGCGATAAACTCCGGGGAGATTTGGATTGTGTTCGCCGGCTCCGGCGGGGTTTAAGCTGAGGTTTATCGCGCTCTTGTAGCCCGGAGAGGCTGAAGAAATGACCTCAACTTCAAAGTGGAAATGGATAAGGTTAAAAAGGGTTCGAAATTCGGTTTGTCTCCGGGTTTTTTTTTTTTTTTTTTGTGACAGCTGAGGTTTTCTTTTATCCGTCGCCCATTTGAATTAATGTTACTGGACATATCATTAATTCTTAGGTAAGCTTGAGCCATTTTGATATAGTTTTGTTAATAATTTCGTCCATACAAAACAATATATTTTCATTTACCGTATAAAATAAAATATAAAAAATTAATTTATAGCAAAAAATTCAAATTAAATTGTATTATTGATTGAGTCTTATCAATAATAAAAAAGTATGTATAATACACGATCTATTGGACCAATCATTTCAAATCACTCAAATTACTCTTCATTTCAAAGCATATATTTATGGAGAAGGATTTGGGTTCACTCCCGATAGCACTCTCATCATGATATCACCCATGTGATACATTTATTGTCATACATCTCATCTCTTTTTTTTTACTTTATATTTATTATGAAAAAAATTAAAAAAAAATGTGTAGCTCCAAATAAAAGATATCACGGTGGAGGTGTTATCTGGTGTGCACCCGAATTGTCACCCGAATTGCCCTCATATTTATGCAACCTCTCTACAAAATGAAAAAAAAGAAAACATAATTAAATAACCAACTATAATAACTTCTTGAGAAACCACTTTGTATTATTACAACTTCTTGAGAATTACAGAGTTCTCACCTCTCCACACTACAATTTCCATAACTTTCCTCTCCACTCTTCCCTCTATTTATAGCTGCCCAGTACCCCTTACTCTAATGCTACAAACTAGCCATTATAATAACTAGCTGTTACATAATAAACAACATAATTAAATAACCAACTATAATAACTAACTTAACTAGCCCTTCCTCTGTTCCGTCTTCTGTATACTTGTAAGATGGGGAGTCTATCGGTAAGTATTAGGTTCAAATTAGGCGAAGTTTATTTATTGTTTTTTTTTAATTAAATTGCAGATTTTTTCTTTACAAATTTCTCTCACATGACTCATTTTGAACAATAATTCACATAAAAAAGGTGGTTGACTGCAATTCCTCTATAAAAAATAGACATCCAAATGAGTTATTGTCTACAACATCTCTATAAAAATCCACACCCAAACAAACCAAAAAAGGAAATATAAATATAAATAAGAAACCAACCTTTTGATAAGAAGTTAACATCCATCAGTTCAAGTGAAAACACATTCAAAAAATAATTTCCATATTCTAAAACTTCCTAGAGCTGCTTGCACATATATCAACTGGACAAATAGAAGATACCTAGAAAACAAAATAACAGTTTTAACTGCAATAAAAAGACAACTTGCACATCCTTTTCTTGAAATTCAACAAAAGTAAAACCTGTGGACTCTAACCTATGCTTCTAATACCACAATAACAACGTTATTTAAACAATCCTTAGAAGAACCCGTCATCATCGTCATCTACATCATCATCAAAAAAGAACTCATCATTAGAAGAAGAAGCTACACCCATGAGATACATGTCAAGCCGATAATGTGGATCATAATCAGCTGAATATTTAGGCCCTGTGAGCACATTTTTTATCCTTTGAGCACATATTTGTCCCATGTGTCCATCCAAATCTAGATTAAAACACTCGCGTAAATCAAGAGATTCTAAATCAGGACAACCATCGATAATGGATTGCAAACCTTTATTGGTTAAGGAATTGGCAATTATCTCAAGGTGATGTAACTTGGGCATAGTTTGAGCAATAGCCAGAGCCTCCGCATCATTATTCCTCCTTCGTCCCCTCCATAACTTTTTGTTTAATTTGAACGATTTCAGAAGAGGGCAACAATTTCCAACTGTTTTTAAAGTTTCCACATTAAATGAACATCTAACCAATTATAGATGCTCCAACAATGGAAGTTTTGAAACTGCTTCAATCAATCCCTGACCTGAAATTTTATCACATTCTACAATCCCAAGTCTTCTAAGTTGGTTTGAACTGCAGCAAGTGAATAGATAGAAAAAACAAATCAAAATCATGGAAATGCGTATTAGAGTTTGTTGCAATCATTGGTTACTATTGGTTAAAATTGTCGAATTAGTTGAGATGGTATAATACTAGGGGATTTTTGATGTATAACAAAAATTGACTAAAAATTGCATCTACAGCACAAAACTGAAAATAATTGCACATATACCAAAAAACTGAAAGTAATCGAGTGATTGAGTTCAATAAATATTGATTGAACTAAATCAATTGAGCTCAATCTCTTAACAAACTAATTGAGTTTAACAACTAGTTATTGATTGAACTCGATTGAGTTCAATCACTCAAGTCCTATAGTTGGTATACACAACAAATTTCCATAATATTATGCTAGTTTTATATTAAAAAAAAGTCAAAAGAGTATGATTAAGGTTTACATCATCTCACCAAAGTATGATTAATCAATTGATCAAGTTATACATCAATTGATCTAATTAGATCTTGTAATGACACTATTATAATTTCATAACAGTAATGAAATAGTTTCTTTTCCAAAAATGGAAATGGATCATATATAACTTATATTGCAACATAGAGAGAGAACAAGTGAAATCATAAAGACGGAAACTAAATACCTAAAATTATGAGAAAACCTAAAATCGAACAAATAAACAGTCGAAAATACAGCAAAAGAATGAGAAGAGCTAAAATCGAACAAATACCTCTGAATGATGTAATGGAGCAGCTCATCGGTGCCAAAAAACTCAATGTTGATATCGACCAATTGGCCACAGCTAAGATCAACGGCGCGCCTGTACAAACACTCAAGATCGCGATTCAAATCAACAACCTTACTATAATTGTGAGTATTGACGACGCGCCACATGAGCGGATCTTTGCAGATCTTTCGCCACGAAGAACAGACGAATTGAGCGCGGGTGAGGACGTCAATGGCGCCAACCTTGTGTAGAATCATCGACCATACTTCCGCCGGCAGTTTCAGCCACTTTTTCTCTTCATCTTCCGATTGAATCGCGGAATTTGACTCCATGGAAGGACCTGTATTGGATGAGAATTGAGGGAATTTGTAGAGACTTTATAGAACAAAATGAGGATTTACCGATGAAATGGCAGAAAATGAATGATCGTACTGATTTTCGAGAAAATGGGCCGACTGCACTATACGGGAAATTTAAATCGACGCTTCAATTTATATATCCATTTATTATTATTATTATACTTTTTTTTTTTTTTTTTTTATATTCGTGATTGTCCGGGTCAGCTTTCGCGTGGAAAGCGCATCTCGACTAACATACCGTCTGACCCTACAACATTTGGATACCAAGGAAACTCGTATGTATTAATTTGAAATTAATTCCTAGGTAAGTGGCTAACCTTATGCACCACAAGGCCCTCTATGACCAATTGGGCTACCGGTTTATTATTATACCTTTTATTTAAGCACCAGTATCCATGGCCATGGTGTTCGATGATAATGGTTCAAGCAATTAAATCAGCATATCTCGATTTCTGTTTTTTTAATATAAATTGTCCTTAATTGTCTAGCAAAAAAACTGATCTATATAGAAAAAAAAACATCAAAATCATGGAAATGTGTATTAGATGTATTAAAGTTTGTTGTATTCATTGGTTAAAATGGTTGAGTTAGTTGAGCTGGTTATATTATGCTTGTTTTAATATTAAAAGAAATATAGTGGCATGATGTATGACTTAATCAACTTATAAGGTAAACACATGAAAGATTTTATATTCATAAAAATACATTGACATGAAATACTGAACTATATGAACTTAAACAAGAGCATAGTATTAGTGACCTGATATATGACCTAATAACGAAAAGGTTATAAGTTCAAGTATAACCTTACCCATAAATGTCGTTTAACTACAATCAGAGCTTAAACATTCTACTTAGTCACGTGTATTTGAAATTATATAGGGTATGGAAATGGATCATATCTAACTTGTATTACAACATAGATTATATAAATTTAACAGCAAAGACCCAAAACAGAGTTTTGTTCAAACTAAGAAAGAACAAACTAAGTAAGTAGAAAACTATATTTGCAAAATGGATTTAAACAACAATCAATTACACTTGGTCGACAAATGGATTATTTAAACCGAAATCAGCTACATTTCATCAAACCAAATGGACTGAACTCTAATTTTTCCAAACATGTGAATTAAATTATAACTTTTCTAAAATCATGGAGACTGAGCTATAATTTTTCAAATTAGAGGATTATCTATACTACCACAAGTACCGAATATTTCAGACTGATTTTTCCAAAGCCCTAGAGGGTGTTTGTTAGTCAAATTTAAGGAGAGTTTAGATTTATTATTTACTAACTACTCCTTAAACAAACTACGTCCAAACGACCAATAGTAACTATTCTAAATAAATTAATCATTTTTAACTATTCAAAATAACTTTTCATTTCTAACCACTTCATTTTCAATCATTCATTTCTAACGAATAAAAAAAAACCTTGAAAGAAAATCAAAGAAACAATCGAAAACACAGCAAAAGAGTGAAGAGTTAAAATCAAACCAAAACCTGTGGATAATGAATTGGAGCAGTGATCGGTGCCAAAGTACTGAATGTTGATATCGACCAATTGGCCGCAGCTAAGATCAACAGCGCGCCTGTACAGAGGCTCAAGATCGCCATCCATATCAACAACAACATCACTGTAATTGAAGCAGAGGCTCAAGAAATTTTTATTTATTTATTTATTTTCATTTTTTTGAGATTATAACAACCTAAAACTTGATACTAGAAAAGCAATTTCAAGGGTGCTTCCCCCTTTTTCAAGTGTTTGATGAGATTATTTATGTGAAATTCCTGTTATAAAACGCTATGGTTTTATCAAGTTTGGTTCGAGGGCTTTAGTTGAAGCAGACATTCAAAAGATGCAAGGAAAGATAAGATGAATTAGAATTTCGTCCACTGATCAGGTTCTGAAGTTCACAATTCCTTACTCCTATATCAACAGAACAAATAGAAGGCGTCATCATATCTCGGGTTGTTGTTCGTCGTCTTCATAACCGCAAACTCGTAGTCGGTATGCAAAAGAGACGTAAGGCATTCAAATCGGTTATAAATTCATTACGATCAGACCTGGTGTAATACTCTGATCCTTTGATCACATTTTTCATCCTTCGAGCACATTCTAGCCCCAATGGTCCATCCAAATCTAGATTTAAACAATGACGTAGGTTGAGAGATTCTAAATAGGTACAACCACCAAGAATGGCTTGCAAGCCTTGGTTAGTTATGACATTGCCAATTATCTCAAGGTGTTGTAATTTGGGCATAGTTTCCGCAATCGCAAGAGCCTCTTCATCTCTTTCCAACCTTGGTCTCTGTCCCCACCAGACTTTTTTGTTCAGTTTGAGCGATTTCAAAAGAGGGCAACACCTTCCAATAGTTTTCAATGTTTCCACATCAAATGAACAGCTAATCAATTCAAGATACTCCAACCATGGAAGTTTTGAAATTGCTTTAGACAATCCTTTATCTGAAATTCTCTTGCAATTTACAATCCCAAGTCTTCTGAGTTGATTTGAACTACATCAAGAAAATAGATAGAAAGAAACATCAAAATCGAGGAAATACGAAACATGGGCAGAAGGAAAAAAACTATTGTTGGTTGTTAGAATAAAATTGAACCCAACACATCAACTTAAACTTTTCAGTTCATTGATAATTTAACATGGTATAAAAATAAAAGGTCCTGATTCAAACTTTTGTGAAATTATTATTATTATTTTTTTTTTTATATCCGTGACTGTCCGGGCCAGCTTGCGCGCACCTCGACTAGTGTCACGGGGCATACCGCCTGACCCTACAACATTTGAATGCCAAGAAAACCCGCTTTTGTGAAATTATTGATGAACATTCTCAGATTTCCAAACTCACAAAAGTGAGTGTTGACGTGCAAGTAAATTTATCTCAACCCATTAATTTAGGTTTTTGGGTTGATCGGTGATTAAACTTGGGAGATTGCATTAAAAATTTTACAATTCTAAAGAAAAGAGAATGAGTATTTGGACAAGAATTTGCACATCAAACTTGTCACCCAATATTAGGTAAGGAACACTTTAAAGAAGAAAAAAACCTAAAACTTACACCTGCCGAATCTGGAATATGACGCCAAAAATTAATAAATAGTTCCATAAATTCAAAATTAACCCTTGTATTAAATTACATTTGACAGAAATGTTAAGTTCAACAATCACATGTAATTGAAATGATATAGGGTATGGAAATGGACCAAATCCGATTTGTATTGGATCATACATTATAGAAATTTAACAGCAAAGACCCAAAACAGAGTTTTGTACAAACTAAAGACCAAAACAACAAGTGAAATCTTAAAGATGAATAAGTAGAAAAGCACATTCGCAAAATGAAATTTAAACTGAAAGTATAAGATGCTATGGCCAGAACATCAAATGACATTTTAATTATAGGCATTAGTCCCCAAAAACAATATAGTAACGTAGTCCTAGTAAATATTTTTTAATGGGCTCAATATGGATGGATTCGATACTAAAGCCGCAAACAGCCAACTTTTGTTTTGGTACACACAATCAAATGCATTTCATAAACGAATGGATAATTATAGATAGACGGGAAAGGACCATTTATTAGGTTTCATCAAAATCATAGACTGATCTATAGTTTTCCAAAACATTTTTTTTTTACATATGTGATTGTCTAAGCCAGCTTACACGCAAAACTCAACTATACTGGACGTACCATCTTGACCTACAAAGTTTCGATGTTAAAGAAACCAATAAAAGTTAATTAGGTAGGCGGTCACCATGAATTGAATTAACTTAATTACTTAACCCACTTGACCACTAGGCTTTCTTTTTTAAAAACCGGGAGTTGTAGTTTCGTTCCCCTAGTACGCGTTCACTAGTGAGATACATCGAATGAGTGAAAACATAAGCAGCCTACTTTCAAAGTCAAAGCTTTCGACCAAGTCACCCCTCTAATATTAGATAGTAGTGTGAACATTCATTTCTTTCTATATATTGCTATGAGGTCTCTACTCTTTCTGATTTGGGATTCTAACATCTAGGACTTGACCACCGGGCTTTAGTTTTTGAAAACATAGGGACTAACTTAATTTCGATCATCGCCAATTGAACCATAGATACTAAATTCACACTTCAATCAACCTATGAGAACTAACACTGATTTTTCGAAAAGAACAAAAGAGTGAATTGATGCAATACCTCCGAGTGATGCATTGGAGAAATTCATCGGTGCCAAAGTGCACAATGTTGATATCAAACAACTGGCCACAACTAAGATCAACAGCGTGTCGCCACAGAGGTTCGGGATCGCGATTACTATAAACCACGCTGCTACAATCGCCAGTATCAACGACACGCCACATGATCGGGTTCTTGCAGATCTTACGCCACGAAGAACACACGTTTTGAGCGCTGGAGAGGATTTCAATGGCGCCGATCTTGTGTAGAATCATTGACCATAACTCCGGCGGCAGTTCAAGCCAGTTCCTCCTCTCTTGCTCTTCCGATTCAACCGCGTAGTTCGAATCCATGGATGAGATGAAATCGAAGGACGCTGAATTGAATGAATTTCCGTAGAATTCAGAGAATTTGTAAAACGGAGATGAAATTGGGGCTTAGCGATATAATGGACGGAAATTCAGAATTTGTAGAACGGAGATGAAATTAGGGCTTAGCGATATAATTTCCGTAGTTTTTTAATTTACTTGAAAGTCTTTTCATTTGTACTCGGGGAAATTTATGTCCTCGGTAAAAAAAAAGAAAAAAAAAAGAAAAAAAAAGTGACATACAAATTAATTGAATTTGTAGATAATTCCTTGGACTCAATGTGAGGAAAACAAAAGAGTAAAAGTTAGGGCATTTTTGCGAAGAACAAACCGTTGACTTGACTTGACTTGCTTTCTATTTTATGTTTGTCCATGTATTTCTATAAGTCCATCCAATTTCTACAACTCCACTCATGAACCCCACATTTTTATTTAAATATTAAAATATTAAAAAACTACTTAATATTTATTTTTTTATTTAAATAAAAACTTCAACCATTCACCCAATCTCATCAAACATAACTTTATTATTAAAAAACTATTAAATATTCATTTTTTTATTTAAATAAAAACTTCAACCATTTTCTTTCCGTCATCAAACGTAACTTTATCTTTTCTTTCCTCCCCTCAAACATAAACTCATTTCACTTATTTTCTCTTTTCATCCCAACTCAACCCAACCCAACCCAACTCATCCTCTCAAAAGCCAAACATGCCCTTAGGGTTTATGTAGGGGACTCTACCTTTTGCAATGCCACAAATATTTTTATTATAAATTAAAATATTGAATATTGTAGAATTTCTTGCGGTATTCAATGGGTCACAGAAGCAAAATGTAGAGCCCTCTTAAATATGCATGTATAGGGGAGTTTTACTCTAAACAAAAAGAAGTTTTTTTTTTTTTAGTCACATGTTTTTTGTTGGCGTACCAACAAACTCAGAGTCTCCAACCATCATAAATAATTACTCTCATGTCATTGCTTTCTAAACAAATGCATCATCAATTTAAAAAGAATTCAAAATAAGAAACTGAAATTAATCATTTAAAATAATTAAGAAACATAAACCAACATCTATACGGAAACACTAAGTTAAATTTCCAAACTGAAATATTTTATAAACTTTTGTAAAAATATCGGTGCGTGTATGTCGAGAAATTCTAAATAAGAACAATGATCAAGAATGGCTTGTAAGCCTTCATTCGTTATGAGATTGTCAATTATCTCAAGGTGTTGTAACTTAAGAAATTGTCATTGTAAGTTTCAATTCAAGGTTTACCCATACGCATCCATTAATTATCCAGTTTGAATGATTTCAAGAAAGGGCAAAACCTTTCAATTATTTTTAAGGTTTTCACATTAAATGAATAGTTATCCAGATCGAGATGTTCCAACAATGGAAGTTTTGAAACTGCTTTAATCAATCCCAAGTCTGTAATTTTATAGCAATTTACAATTCCAAATCTTCTGAGTCGACTTGAACTGCAAAAGAATAGATAAAAACATATAAAAATCAAAGATATATGAAACACTTGAAAATAAAAAAGTCAAAAAAGTTATATAGTTCTAGCAAGTATGATGTATGACTCAATCAATCATATAGGTAAATATATGATGGCATACAATTGTTGAGTTCAACTAGCATGATGTATTATATGATTAATCTTTTATGTTACAAATTAAATTACCTTGCCCTAAAAATGCTATTACATGTTACAAAATAAAGCATACTCATCCTTAATTATTGTTGAATTTAGAAAATAATTATGTGTTCACCATACTAGCTTAAGTAGAAAAGAACATTTGCAAAATGAAATTTAAACCACAAGAACAAAAATGTTATGGCCGGTGGACACCAATCGATAGTGAGGAGTGTAGCTCATATCTCTTAAATATAGAAAACTCCTTACCTTTTCAATGTGAGACAAATGACCATAAAGTGAATATGTTCGACATGCTCTTTAAAATTAGTGTCATATAATAAGAAAGATACCCATTTAAGTGGAGTCCAAATCAACCGCTTAAAATTTTAAAATCTTTTAGTTGTATCAACATTGAGTATTGATACTCGAAACTGACAAACAAATAATGAAGGGAATAGCTCGAGTGTCTCTTATAAAAATGTTCAAAACTCTCACTTTAGAATGTCGGAGAAAAAGAGAGAATGGAAGTGCGCGATACCTCCGAGCGATGTATCGGAGCAACTTATTGGTGGCAAAGGAGCGAATGTTGATATCGACCAATTGGCCACAACTTAGATGAACAGCGCGCCTGCACGCATGTTCGAGATCGTGATTCGTATCAACCAAACCACGAAAATCGATGACTCGCCACATGCTAGGCTCATCGCAGATCTCACGCCACGACGAACACACGCTTCGAGCATTGGTCAGGATTTGGATGATGTCTAACTTCAGAAGAATCATGGACCATAACTCCGGCGGCAGTTCCACCCAGTTCCTCCTCTCTTGCTCTTCCCATTCAGCCGCGGAGTTCGAATCCATGGATCAACAAACAATGACTCTCAATTTCTGAACTTCTAATTTGTAGAATGGAGGAGGATCCTGTAAATTAGGGTTTTGCGATCAAATCGCACTAAATCATCATTAACTTTTCAAAGATCATTCTCATATTTCAAACTTTTTTTTATTTTCTTTCATCGAATCATAAAAATTAAATTATATTTTTTTTAAAAAAATTAAATGAACTAAATTATAACTATTGACTAATATTCTATAAAAAAAAAAAAAAAAAAAAACTATGGGACTAAATTTATATTTATAAAAAAAGAGATAAAATATTGTTTTGATCTATATTCTGTACTAGTCGTCCAATTTTAGTGTACAAACTTTGAGATTTATTATATTTTAGTCCTTAAATTTTCAAAAGTCTATTTTTTTTTATACCTAGCAATAACCCAAACAAGAATTGTTAAATACAATTTTCATCGTTTCACTCTTCTAATTCGCATACATTGTCGTATTGAAGATGATGAATGTGGGTTTTGTGTAGAGGTTTGATGATTTTGCTTATAGAGTCATCAATGTGAAGTATAAGCATAGTATTGGATTGAATTGGTTTGTTCAAACATATATACAGTTAGATAGGTTGGTAAATACAAAAAATTACATTAACCTAATCCTTGCACTCTTACTTCCTAAAAAATCTAACCATGTGCGTGGTCAAAGTCCTAAGATGCACGAAAACTAACCCAAAGCACACCTATATCAAATTTCTTACTCTCCATTCATTTAAATGTTAACCAAATTTCAAAATCAATAACAAGTTTTTTTAAGTTTTTTTTTTTTTCAAATTTTAATTAAGTATTAAAAAACATAAATAAGATAGAAACATCCAAGTAAAGAAAAATCATACGCTTAAATTTTAAAAACTAAAAATTATTACCTTAACTAGTGTTTAGGGAGTAAGGAATTATTTTTGAAGTACGTTTCAAATCGAATTGGATGGAAACAATTAAAATCTTAAGTTTGAATCTGAAATCACTAAGCTCTCGTTTGATAACCATTTTATTTTTTAATTTTGATTTTTGAAACTTAAGTCTATTCTCACTCAAATATTTTACATTATGTTCCACCATTCCTACAATATATCAATCTTTTCTCAAGAAGGTGGGTGAATATTAACCAATTTTTTGGAAACTGTTTTCAAATTTTGATTTAGTTTCTACAAATATAGGTGAGAGGTAGACACCCAAGTAAGAGAAAACATATGGTAAGATAGTTATAATAAGCTTAAATTTCAAAAACCAAAAACAAAAAACCTAATAGTTATCAAACGAGACCTAAAATCGTACTCTAACAAGAGACCAACTTGAAAGAAAGAAAAAAAACAAGAAAAGAGGAAGAAAGCTTGAGGAAATTTAGGGTAGAAGAAAAGTCGAAGAAGAAAGATTGGAAGTATTTTTTTTCTCTCTTGATTCAAGAACAATCGCATTACAACCTAATTAAATATTGCTCATGTTGACAAAAAACAAACATTAAAAAACATAAACTAAAGTTCCTCTACATCATCATTTATAAATTTCAAAATCAACTACCTGCTTTACTCATTAACACAATTAGACAAATAAAAGATAAGTAGAACATGTGATGAAATTTTTTTCTTTTCTTTCCCTTGGATGTGCATAAATATTTGATGAGCTAACTTCTGTTATGAACATTAGGTAGTCGAGAAAGTCGAATCACCTAAATTTCCAGGACTGAGCATAGTTCTCATCATAAAAACCACTATAATATTATAGTGGTTTTTATGATGAGCTAACTTTTGTTATGAACATTAATAAACATAGAATCATAGTCGTCATCTTCACAACCATAGTCGTCCTCATCCGTAGTTGAGAGACTCGAGTCACCTATATATCCAGATCCACTACAATCACCAAAAATAGTAGAAAATCTATATCCATTTAAGGAATCATGAGGAAGATGCAAATTTTTAATCTTTTGAGCACATTGTTGTCCCAAAAGTCCATTCATATCTAAATCTAAGCACTGGCGTAAGTCAAGAGATTCTAAATCAGGACAACCCTTCAGAATGGCTTTTAAGCCTTTGTTGGTTACACTATTACCATATATTTGAAGATGATGTAAGTTGGGCATAGTTTCAGCAATAACCAAAGCATCATCGTCACAGTCCCCATCCCAAACAAATTGGTTCAATTTCAGTGAATTCAGAAGAGGGCAAAACTTTCCAATTGTTTTCAAAGTTTTAATATAAAATGTACTTCCAAATAGCTCAAGATGCTCCAACAATGGAAGCTTTGAAATAGCTTCCATAAATCCATCATCTGAAATTTTATCGCAATCTTCGATTCGAAGTCCTCTGAGTTGAACCGAACTGCAACAAATGAATATATATATATAGAAAGAAACATCCAAAATCAACAGTAAATTTTCAGTGTTTCTAAACACACAAACTAGAAAATTATTGTCCATATTGGGAGAAATATTAGACAATTATAATGAAAAAAAACGTAAATGGTATATTCCCAAGAAATTATTCAGGCCCGTTTAAATTTGATTTTTTTTCGTGGTTTTTGAAATTTAAGCCTATGACAACTATTTTATAGTATGTTTTTTGCACAGAAACCAAATCAGAATTTGAAAGAAAAAAAAAGTAATCAAAAACTTCGTTTTTGTTTTAGAAGTTAATTAGGAAGGGAACCCATTGTAGAAACTTAGAGTAAGAATAAACTTAAATTTCAAAAATAAAATGGTTATCAAATCGGTCTTAGGTTCTATACTTCAACCTAAGAATTCTAAGCATAAAACACACCTTATAATGTTTCACCAAACCAGCATTGGGACTAAAATAATTTTCTCAAAATCATAGGTGTTTAGGTTTTCAAATCGATTTTTCATGACATCCAAATGTTACAAGATCGATAGCCCACAAGCCCAAAACAAGCTAATTTAGTGTGATTCTTACGATACCTGCTAGTGATGTATTGGAGCAAGCGATCGTTGCCAAAGTTGTGAATGTTGATGTAATCCAATTGTCCACAACTTAGGTCGATAGCGTGCATGCACAAAGCTCGAAGATGGCGACCCTTGTAATAATTACGACTATTGTTTTGGGTATTTATGATACGCCACATTTGAGGATTTGTGCAAATCTTATGCCACGAAGAACACACAAATTGAGCGGTTGTGAGGATTTGAACGGCGCCAATCTTGTGTAGAATCATTGACCATAGCTCCGAGGGCAGATCGAGCCAGTTCCTTTTTTGCCCTTCCGAACCCATTATGGTTTCTAGAGAGTTGATTTCCATATTAAATTAAACTATATAGAAACGTAGTCCCAACCAATATGAGCTGAGCTCTAACCGCATCTTGTATGACCTAGTAATCATGAGGTTACGGGTTCGATCCCCCTTTGTAAAATTAATGGCGAAAATCGGAAGCACCTATTATACAATGTTATTACTCTATTTCTGACTTTATTCTCTCCCGAGTTGATATTCGTGCGAGAAAGAAATGCGAGACTCTTTGATGATACTCATGTGAATGTGCCGGCTTCTACTCTATGAGAAAATATCCTTATTCTTATGGCTTCTTGGTGTTCAAAAGCTGCTCCCTCTTTTTGTGATTTTGATATATGGCTTGTATTGCTCTAAATTGGCATGCTTTTTGTACTACTGAACCTTAATTCCCCTTGCTCATCGCTTGCGCTTTTATAATATTATTTTGTATCTTTCTTCAAAAAAAAGAAATTAATTAGATAGACCACCATGCATTGAACAAATTTATTTACTTAACCCTCTTGATCACTAGGCTTCTATTTTAATGACCGGGAGTCGGGGTTTCGCCCCCCCTAGTACTCGCTAGTGGGATACATCTGAGGAGTGAAAACACAGTTGAGGATGTTTACAATTTAATATCACAAGCGACCTACTTCCAAATAGTGTGAACATCCATTTTTTTCAATATATTGCTATGAGGTCTCCGCTCTTTCCAATCATAGAAACTAACTTAACTTCAAATCATAGCCGATTGAACCATAGATACTAAATTCCAACTTTAATCAACCTACGAGAACTAACACCGATTTTTCGAAAAGAACAAAAGAGTGAATTGATGCAATACCTCCGAGTAATGCATTGGAGAAATTCATTGGTGTCAAAGTGCACAATGTTGATATCAACCAACTGACCATAACTAAGATCAATAGCGTGTCAAAGTGCACAATGTTGATATCAACCAACTGACCATAACTAAGATCAATAGCGTGTCTCCACAAAGGTTCAGGATCGTAGCGAAACCCCGACTCCCAGTCATTAAAATAGAAGCCTAGTGATCAAGAGGGTTAAGTAAATAAATTAGTTCAATGCAGGGTGGTCTATCTAATTAATTTCTTTTTTCATGATTATTATAAACGACCCTGCTACGATCGTGAGTATCAATGACACGCCACATGATCACATATTCTTTTAATGAGTTAGAATCAATCACATATTTTTTTATTTTCCATGAAACTTCACGTCATTACTTTGTCAATAAATACGTTCATCAATTTAAAAAGAATTTAGAATAAGAAACTGAAACCAATCCTCTGACATGATTAAAAAACACAAAATAACCATTATACCGAATCACTTAAATAAATTTCCACACATTTGTTTTTTAAGAAATTTTTTATAAACTTCTAAACAAAGTAAATTATAATCCCCGTCTTGAAATTAAAAATAAAAATTCGGTTTTCTCATTTGCTCCTAAAACCATGATATCATCCCAACCTCATCACTAGTAAATGAGAGACTAAAATGTTACCTGTCACAATCGTTTTTATTCTTTGAACACATTTTTGTCCAAATTGTCCGTACAAATCTAGATTTAAACAACCGCGCACGTCGAGAGATTCTAAATCAGAACAACGATCCAGAATGGCTTGCAAGCCTTCGTTTGTGAGGAGATTGTCAATTATTTGGAGGTGTTGTAACTTGGGCATTGTTTCAACAATGGCAAAAGCATCGTCATTGTAAGTTTCAATTCCAGGTTTCGCCCACACCCATACCATTTTCTTCAGTTTGAATGATTTCAAGAAAGGACAAAACCTTCCCACTGTTTTTAAGGTTTTCACATTAAATGAACAGTTATCCAGTTCCAGGTGTTCCAACAATGGAAGCTTTGAAACTGCTTTGATAAATCCCGAATCTGTAATTTTATAGCATTTTACAATCCCAAGTCTTTTCAGTTGACTTGATCTGCAAAAGTGAATAGAAGAAACATCAAAATCAAGAATATATGAAACACTTGTTGTATATATAGTTCTAGCGACATGATGTATCACTTAATCGATCAATTAGGTAAATATATGATAACAAACAAAAGTTGAGTTCAACTAGCATTATGTATGACACGATTAATTTTGATGTTACAGATTCAAATACTTTGATATTCCATACCAAAAATATAAGAAGTTAAATATTCAGTCAAATGAAGCATATAACTCTAGTAATCAAGGTATTACAAGATAAAGTCTTCTCATCTTGTTGTTGAATTTAGAAAAGAACTTAAATGTTCACTATACTAGCTTAAGTAGAGAAGCACATTTACAAAATGAAATTTAATCTACAAGTGCAAAAATGTTATGGCCTAGTGGACACACTAATCGGTAGTGACGAGTGTAGCTCATCTCTTAAGATATAGAAAACTCATCACTTTTTCAATGTAAGATAAATGACCACATGAAAGTAAAAATGTTCAATATGCTCCTCAAGATAGTGTCATATATATAATAGGAAAGATCATCCAAGATTTGTAAGATACCCGCTTGGATGAAATCCAAATTGGTTAGGCCCCGTTTGATAACCATTTGGTTTTTAGTTTTTGAAATTTAAGCTTATTCTTACTCAAATTTCATACAATATGTTCCACCATTCTTATCATATATCAATCTTTCGTTAAGATAGTAGGAGAATACTAACCAACTCTTAAACACAAAAACAAACTTTTGAAAGCTTACATTTTTTTTAAAGTTGGTTAGTGTTCTTCTACTTTCTTAAGAAAATATGGATATATCGCAGGTATGGTGAAATACATGGTAGGAAATTAGAGTAAGAACAGACTTGAATTTCAAAAACCAAAAAAAAAAAATCAAATAGTTATCAAATAGGCTTTCGTTTTTTGTTTTCTAGTTTATCATTGTTGGATTTTGGTTTTTTATTTTAAAAAATGAAAACGGTATATTTTCGATAACTGATTTTAGATTTATGGTTTTAAAAACCAAAAACCAAAAAATGTTTCTTGTTTTTAAATATCACATTTGTTTTTTACTATTTATTCTTAATTCTTTCATGTTTCTTAAAAACTAAAACATAAACTTATTTTTATTAGCCACTTCTTAAAATCTTACCAATAAAAATTAAATTTAGTTATCAAACAAATCTATTCGAAACAAAAATTATATCACTTTCCAATGTGAGACAAATCATCACATAAGCCCTAAACCTGAATCAAAAATCGAGAAAAGAAGAGAAGGGAAGCGATACCTCCGGGCGATGTATTCGAGCAAGTGATTGGTGGCAAAGGATTGAATGTTGATATCGACCAATTGGCCACAGCTAAGATGAACAGCGTGCCTGCACACACGTTCGAAATCGCGATTCGTATCAACCAAACCACGAAAATCGATGACTCGCCACATGCTAGGCTCATTGCAGATCTCACGCCACGACGAACACACGCTCCGAGCGGCGGTGAGGATCTGGACAATGTCTAACTTCAGAAGAATCGTCGACCATAACTCCGGCGGCAGTTCCACCCAGTTCCTCCTCTCTTGCTCTTCCGATCCAACCGCGGAGTTCGAATCCATGGATCGACAGACAATTTCTGAACAGAAACGGTGAAGCTCTCGGAGAATTTTTAGAATGGAGGAGGATTCTGTAAATTAGGGTTAGCGATCAAATTGCTCTAAATCATCTTTATCTTCTTATCTTTTAAATTTGGATTACAGAATTTTTATTCTCTTTGATCGAATCACAAAAATAAATAATATATTTTAATAAAAAAATAAAAATGGATTAAATTATAGGGAATTTTTCATTTATAACAAAAATAGGCTAAAAAATTGCATCACACAAAATTATAAATAATTGATTTTGAATGATTGAACACAATGGAACTCAATCAATAGCTAGTGATTGAACTCAATCAATAGTTAATGATTGAACTCAATCAATTGAGCTCAATCAGAATCTTTGTATAAACGAAAAATGTGCTATAATTTTAATAGAGAGCCGTAAAGTTGGTCTACATAATAAATTTCCTAAATTATAACTATAGGACTAATATTCTAAAAAAAAAGGAAAAAAATTATGAGACTAAAATAACATTTATATATATATAAGTAACATCCGGCACTACTACAAAAAGAGGATTATATGACACTTTTCAAAAATGAAATTTAAGAGGGAGAGATAATAAAGTGTCATAAATTAAAACACGCGTTTTATGACACTTTATTATAATCATCTAGTAAACACGCGTTTTATGACA
>JBBMEF010065794.1:0-11118 GCA_037832685.1 Sicyos baderoa | reverse complement strand
GCGATTTTTTGTCCGTCATGGATACCTTTTTATGGCGAAATATGCCCGCCATTGATACCCGATTTTCTACTAGTGCAATGATTCAAAGGTGGTTCTGAAAGGTACAAAACGTGGAACGCTGTATATCCTAGTCAAAAAGAGGACATGACTAAGTTATGGCACATGAGACTTTGTCACATGAGTGAAAGAGAGATGTTGATTCTGTCGAAAAGAGATCTTCTATGTGGACATAAAGTGCAGAACTAGGAATTCTGTGAACAATGTGTATTTGGGAAACAACGCCAAAGCAAGTTTCCAAAGTGAGTCCACTATACCAAGGGTACACTTGATTATATCCACGTTGACTGTTTGGCCTTCTCGAGTTGAATCAGTTGAAGGCAGCAGGTATTTTTTGTCTATTATTGATAATTTCAAGAATGATTTGGAATTTCATGATGAAACAGAAAAGTGAAGCCTTCAAGTACTTCAGACAGTGGAAGGTTCTGGTGAATTTAATGGCCTTGAGTTTCGAACTGATAATGGTCTTGAGTTTGGAAGTAGTGAATTTAATGAATTCTGCAAAAATGAAGGCATTGTTCGGCATCATACTATCAGGCACACACCTTAGCATAATGGGGTAGCAGAACGTATTGAACCGAACTCTGTTGGAGATGGCAAGATGCATGCTCTCCAATGCTGGGTTAGCTAGAAGATTCTGGGCAGAAGTAGTGAATACAACTTGCTATCTGATCAACCGTGGACCTCATACAGGTATTGACTATAAAACATCGTACGAGGTATGGTCTGGTAAGCCTGCATATTACTCTTTGTTGAAAGTTTTTTGCTGTAATGTTTACTATCATGTTAGTGAAGAAAAGTTAGAGCCTAGAGCCAAGAAGGGTGTTTTTGTAGGATATGGAGATGAAGTTAAGGGATACCGCATTTGGTCTCCTCCTGAAAATAGAGTGATCCGCAGTATGAATGTTACCTTTGATGAGAACTCTATACGTAACTATGTTGTGCAATCCACAGTTGTAGGGAAATTTATCAGTGTTGATAAACAGGTGGAGCTAGAATTCAGTTCAGATAGTGAATTACAGTACCAAGGTGGAGAATTAGATCAACATGCTACAGATGAGTCAGGTATGCCTACTAGTCAAACAGGTTTGTCTGATCAACCAGTTACTGCTACAGAAACTGATACCACTGATCAATCTTCTAGTATGGGAATAAAAAATCAGAGTACAGCTCCAGGTGGAGCTCCAGTCAGAAATCCGAGTATAGCTCTTGATAGAGCTAGAAGAACTGGTATTAGAGCACCAGTCAGATACGGTTTTGAGGATATGGTTGCTTATGCACTACAGGTCACTGAAGAGGTGGACACTTATGAACCGTCTACCTATAAAGATGATGTTTCATGTAGTGAGTCAGAGAAGTGGCTTGCTGTGATGGCTGATGAAATGGAGTCTCTGGATAAGAATCAGACATGGGTGTTAGTGAAACGACCAAACGAAAGAAAGATTGTAACTTGCAAATGGGTCTTCAAGAAAAAAGAAGGAATATCGCCTACAAATGGGTTAAAGTATAAAGCTTGTGTAGTTGCAAGATGGTTCACTCAGCGGGGAAGTGTTGACTATAATGAGATATTCTCACCAGTAGTCAGACATACTTCCATCAGGGTGCTACTAGCATTGGTGACACATCAGGATTTAGAACTTGAGCAATTAGATGTAAAGACAGTTTTTTTGCATGGATAGTTGGATGAAGAGATTTATATGACCCAACCAGAGAGATTTTAGTGACCTGGAAAAGAAGACTATGTTTCCATGATGAAAAAGTCCTTGTATGGACTTAAGCAATTTCCGAGGCAGTGGTACAAGAAGTTTGACAACTTCATGATTGAGCTCGGCTATAATAGAAGCCCGTATGATTGTTGTGTGTATCATGACAAATGCAAAGATGGTTCGACCATCTATCTTGTTCTGTATGTAGATGACATGCTCATTGCTGCGAAGTTGAAATATGATATTCAGAGATTGAAAGATCTGCTGAGTGTTGAGTTTGAGATGAAAGATATGGGTGGTACAGCGAAAATTCTGGGTATGGAAATTTATAGGGAAAGAGAAAAGAAGAAGCTCTTCTTTTCGCAGAAGGGCTATATTCAAAAGATTTTGTGAAAGTTTGGCATGTCTTCCGCGAAGCCTATAGATACTCCGAGTGCTGTGAATGTTCGGTTATCCTCTGATTTTGCACCGCAATCTGAAGCTGGGAAGGAATACATGTCCCGCATTCCTTACGCTAGTGCAGTTGGTAGCTTGATGTATGCGATGGTCTGCACTAGACCCGACCTCGCCCATGTTGTTAGTGTTGTCTGTCGGTATATGGGACAACCTGGGAAAGAACACTGACAAACTATGAAGAGGATTTTTCGATACCTTAGAGGTACATCCGATGTTGGTCTCGTTTATGGGAATGAGACGCAATGCTCTATGACTGTTTATTAGACTCAGACTATGCTGGGGATGTTGACAGTAGAAGATCGATGACTGGTTACGTTTTCACTTTGGGTGGTTCTGTTGTGAGTTGGAAGGTTACTTCTCTTTTGCACAAAGTTTTTCTTCTTCTTCCAATTGCCAACTACTAGTGTTGAATCCTCTTGTGAAGTATGTTCATCACGCTTCAGCCTTCTTTCTTCTGATAGAAGTTTACTAGTAGCCTCTGCAAAATTTAAAGACTTTTTTCCGTACATCAAGATTGACTTCATATGTTCATAAGAAGGGGGAAGTGACAAGATAAACCTTAGTTCCTTATCCTCGTCTTCTATCTTCACATCAATCACCTCCAGCTCAGAGACAATGTCATTGAGAATACTCAGATAATCTGAGATTTTTGTGACTTCCTCCATTCGCAGCGTGTAAAATTGCTCCTTCATGTACAACCGATTTTTGAAATGTTCTTTGTCTGATACATTGCTTCAAACTTCTCCCAAAACTTTTTGGTTGTTGATAATTCATGCACATTAGCAAGAACATTCTTATACAAATTTAATGTGATGGCACTTGTAGCTCTCAAATCCATTTCCTCCCATTTGTCATCACTCATGCTGGACTTCTTAGAACCTTTGCTGGAACCACCACTGGACTCTGTTGAACCACTACCACCGCTTGATTTTTCAGAATCACGACCACTTGTTCTTTCCTTCAAAGCCTTGTGTAATCTAGATTGTATCAGCACATAGAAGCAACCGTAATTTTCGCATCATATTAGCAGTATTAATTTTTTGGTTGTAAATGATCGAAACATGTATTTTTGCATTTTTTTTCGAGTTGTGTCATTTTCGCATAGATTCATCAAACTCGAAAATTAAGAGGTGAGGAAAGCTTATAAAAATTTTCATTAGAAGCAACCGTAAAAGTACCCGAGGCTTTAGCTTCCATATATTCATCAAACTCTGGAAGGGTCCCTCTTTTCCGGTTTTGATGTCAAAACAAAGTATTTTTCCTATTTTGGTTCCAAAAATTAAAGTTCAATATTTTAGTACATTCGATTTGACTAAATCTCGCGAATCTAATCCTTCGTAGTTTGTCGTTTACCCTACCCGAAAATCTCATCTTTCTTTATTTTGTTAACTCTACAAACAATTAATACATATATACGTTATCGATATGTAAAAAAAAAAAAGTCTAATATGGTTAATAACCAAATTTACTAAATATGACCCAACTTGTTGTTATATCATATTGTCGATTAAAAAGTCATAAATTTGAATTTTTATCTTAATTTATTAAACTTAAAAAAATAAATAAACAAAGTTTGACCTGTTGACTGAGCCAAAAGTTGAATCAAAACAAAACTTAAACCTGGATTTAAATTGAGCTCTTAAAAAATTAACAATAACAACAAATTTTTAAAATGTAGTGTAGTTTAGAGTTGTTAGAACTAGAAAAGAACCAAAATTATTTTATATTGTTAAACTTTTAGCTGTCAAATTTGTTTTGTGGTGCAAGCGTGGTAAAGACGCAACGTTTTTCGAGTAAAAAAGAATAACATGAAAGCTGGACCCTAACTGGTTTCAACCTTCATACCCAATCAAATTTTAAAGATTTTTCTTTTTTATAAAGAGATTTTTTTAGATTATTTTTCAAAAAGAGATTTAAATACCATTTTAGTTTGGGGATTTTATGTGTATAGAAAAAAAAAATCAAATCAAACAAATACCATAAGTAGCATTTTTTAAAAATAATAATTTCATATGTAGTAATAAAAGGAGGGTACCAAATGAGTGAGTGGTGCAATTGTTTTAATGTTTGGTTGTAAATCAGTTCAACATCAACGTTACAGGTTCGATCTCGATAATTGGTATGTTTTCAGTTCATAGTTTTCAATCATTTTACAATTGATAACATTCAATCAATTTTTCGTTAATAGTCTTTATTACTGATGTAATCGTCCGTTGATAGCCTTTAATCAATGAGTACTTGACCTAGAAAAGGTAAAATTGTAGAGTAAAATAAACCTAAATCTGATATACATGTAATATTTTATTAAAAAAATAAAATGTTATAATTAAAATGCAATGCCAAAAAGTTGCTAATAGAAATAAATTGCCTTTAAATTTTGTTTTTTTTTAAAAAAAAAAAGAATCAGTTTTCTCTTAAAATGATTAAAATGGTAAGTTTTTTTTCCAAGTATGTTTTACATTTGATCCTTTACATATTTTCAAATTATTAATATTGTCGAACTAATTTCAACTAATATTAGTTTTATATTTTCTTTTATATGTGTATCTATTCAGGCTAGTTATATTAACTTCAAATTTATTATATTAACTAATTCATGTATTAATACCCAACCCAACTCATGTTCATTTCTAATACAGTGATTAAGAGTGTCACACTAAAAAAAGAAAAAGGAAGTAGGTGTTCACACATATAAAAAAAATATACTAAAATTAGATATTAAAAAATTCATTAGCCAAAAATGGAACAAAATTCAAAGTATATGAAAAAAATGATATTTTAACCTTAAAAATGAAAAATAAATTCAAAATAATTTAAAATTGTGAAAAAATAAAAGGATGGAATCTCTCATATATTTTTCTATATAAAGTGATGTGCTCTAGGGTTTTTTCAATGTCAACTCTTCTCTTCTTTCTAATGTACCCTCACTCTCTCTAAAACCCTAAATACATGCATTCTTCCTTTTCAATGAGAGAAAGGCTAAGAAAACCCTAAAGATGCCTTTTTTTTTTTTTCTTATCTATTTCCTCTTCTCATACTCTTTTAAGTCCCTAAACTTTTTGATTCAAGCCTTACCTCAAATTCTTTAAGAAAAAGAGGTTAAGGTTGATGGGAATGTTGTTTGGCTCGAGGTTCATATATCAAACATCAAATTTTGGATCAATTTCGAAGAATTGGTTGTTGTTATATAATCTCGGACCAGGCTTCATTCCCGTCAACCAAACACCTTCTTAAAAAATCTCTAATCTCGTGTGGAACTGAGAAAGGTTAGGGGATGTGATTCTCTTTTGTTTCTCTTTTCCTATTTTTGTTAGTTTCTCATAATATATTTTTCCTTTTTTGAATTTGATATTTCATTGTTGATGGATTAACTTTTTTTATTATTATGTCCAACCTCTAAAGTTATGATTTTATTGGGTTTTTTTAAAAAAAAAAAAGCATGTGAAACACTTGTAATAAAGTATAAGAGAGCTAGGTTGTACTCAAAAAAAATAAAAAACAATTTAGGGTCAGTGGTGCAGTATTAATCCATTTCAACCTCACTTCGAGCCCGAAAATTAGTATTTGATTCTCATATTATTTGTGAGTATTTGTGCTTCTATGTAGGGTTTGTTGATTCTCCTCCCCTTAATTTATGAGTATAAGAGAGGTCAAAGTCAGTTACCTGAGAATATGCGTATATGCACACATGTTTTTGTTTTTGTATTGTGAGTTTTGACTTTTTTGTGTGTTTTCTATGTTTGACTCAATGACTGGCAATGAGTTCATGATGAAATGATAAATTTGTGATTATTTGAGTTTTTTTTTTTTTTTTTTTTGAGAAATGTGGTTGTTTGAGTTCATGATGATATCATAAGCAAAAAGCTGAAACTGTAAAAGGGAGTGTTTGATAGCCTAATAATTACATAATTAGTCATTGTTATATATATTTTAAAACTCCTCTCATTTTTTTAAAGGATTTTTGTTTGACTTTTTCTAAGATTCTAGGGTTTATAAACAACCTGCCTATGAAGGCTAGCATTTTCTTATTTGATTGTCATCTATTTCCCCACAATGCAGCCAAAACTTCACTTGAAAGTTGTAATATTAAATTTAATTCAACTTTTTTGGTTTAAAAATAATTTATTACTCATTTACTTAATCAATAATTAAGTTGATTTTAAATCTATGTATTAAGTTTAAAAATTTACAAAGGAAATCATGTTTCTTTAAATTATTTTATTTTAGTTTACAAATTTTCCTTTTAAATTTATAAAATTCTAATACTTTAAATTTAAATTTCATCATACAAGATTTGTTCCTAGTCAAATGAGATTTAGTGTATTTTTAGGATTTTGTGTGGATCTGAAATTTTCATTTCCTATATTAGGGTTGAGTCGTTATTTTTTACAACTATTTTTTGTGAAATTTTTATAATTTAATTTTAAAGAGTTCTAAACTTTTATCTCTTATTTTGAGTTGAGTTTCCAAAGTTTAAAAGCAATCTCATTATATATGTATGACTTAACAATTTGATTATATTAGGTAGATATCTCCCTACCCATAATTATTGAATTAAAAAAATACATGTATATGGATTTTTTCTTTCTTTCTTCCATTTCTTTTTTCTTATAACTATTATTAATAACAATCTGGTCCCTTTTCAAAAAAAAATAATAAATAACAAGCTGGCATTTAGACTATAACTTGTTTGAATTTGAGTCATAAAAAATTGATTGTTGGGTTTTAATCTTTTTTTCTTTTATAATACGGGAAAATTATTAGGGGTTTTTGCAGAAATACCAAATTGATAAAATATTTACAACATTCAAATTTATAAAAAATTAGCAAACATAATCAAATATACGGTATTTTTTATACTGAATAATTAGTATAATATGATGTATTATTTACATGGTATATTTGACTATGCTAAATATTTTCAAATTAATTGGATATCCAACCCAATTTCCCAAATTATTAAGCAAGAAAATAATTAATACATGAAAATTAAATGCCACACTATAGCAATGCTTAAGATTTAAGGGTGTATATATCAGTATAATCTGAAAAAATATGGGGGTATATTAAGTGTATATGCATTTTTTTTTAATGGAAAACACTATAATCTTTGCCAAAGTGAGTATGTACGGTAATTGACATGTTCTCTCATTCGAAAAAAAAAAAAAAATTGTTACCTTTATTGTCAAAGTCTACTTGATTCATACTAGGTATATTCTTGACTAAGAAACAATAACTTCAAATCTTTCCATTTTCAATTATGATATAACTAGAAAAATATCTTACCCTTATTTGTTGTAGGGGTGATATTAGTTCGGTTATTTTATTTTAGATCAAATTGATAATCGAACTGATTCAATCAATTTGAAAAAATGAATAATCAATCCAATATCCAATAAAAGTCCGACCGAATCAATGTCCGATAAAAATAAATTATTGACTCGATTTTCTTTGATTTAGTTCTTATGATTTTTTTTTTTTTTTACTATTTTACTTTTAATTCATATTTTAATGTTGTGTTCCTAAAAAAATCTCATAGTTTATAATTAAATTAAACAAAATATTTAGTTATTTACCCATAAAAAGTTTAACTAACATATAAAAAGAAAAATGAAAGTAAATAAATCAATATTAGTTTGGTTCGATTTTTTTTTGGTTTTTACAAAAAAAAAAATTTCTGTTTTTTCTCTAAATAAAAATCAATATGTCTAATATTATGTAAAATATCCAATGAATCGATTTTCTTCGTTTGATTTTATGAATTTTTGGTTTCCATTATCATCACTAATTTGTTGTATATATTAATTAAAATTCCTTAAGAGATATAAGAAATTCAATTACAATTTTTGAGGGAGTGTGTATGAATTTATTAGTTCAACAACAATTTAAATTGAACATTAAGAAGATAATTAAGTTTTCTTGGCATTCAAATATTGTAAAGTTATATTGTATATGCCGTGACAGTAGTTGAAGTAAGCTGATAAAATAAAAATAAAGATTGAAAATCAAAACTCATGACTTTTGGTAATAGACACACTTTCATTGAGTTATTGCATAAGCCGATTATTTAACCCTCATAATTATTAGACTAAAAATATGTTTTTTAGTCTTTCTTAGACTCATTAACCTTCTATTATTATTTAAAAAAAAAAAAAATTACAATTTACCTAATATTACTGAAGATATATTGGCATTCAATTTTCAACCGAATATATATATATATATATATATATATTTCTGTTGATTTATGAGGAAAAGGAATTTGAGGGCACGTTTGGGGTAGGAGAAAATGTGGAAATGAGATGGGTTGAGTTCCATCACATATTTGCTCCACGTGTAGCACCACATTTTTATTTAAATATTAAAATATTAAAAATTATTCAATATTTATTTTTTTATTTAATTAAAAACTTCAATAATTCTTTTTTTATTACATCAAAACATAACTTTATGTAAGTATAAAGCAAGCAAGATTCAAAACAGCCAAATCTAAATGAAAATTTTGATACTAATATAAATATTAAAAATACTATTTTGAATTTATTCATTTTTAAAAATATTCATTTTTAGTACATTTTTAAAAATATCTTAATATCTGTCAACACGGTTTCTGAACAACCAAGAACAGAAAATAATATTTTATTGTTTTGGAATTATTTTTTCTTTCCTTTTGAAGATAATTGTTTTGGATTTATTCTCTTAAATTTTTTAAAACCGTTTGCTAATATATATTTTATCATAAAAATTAAAGCTTCGTAATAATCAACAATTTCTTCTTTTTAAGATAAATAATAAACTATTTCTAAAATAGCATGTCTCTTGGTGGTAATTAAGTGGTATTTTATTGCTTGGCATTTTGTGACGAATGAAATACATGAATGTCGTTTTATACATCAAAACAATATTCCTTATATTCTCTCGTTTTTATTATTATAATAATAATGTTTTATTTTATAATTATTTTATTTTATTTTCTACATTTGAGTCTTTATCCAACAAAGTTAGGTCAAGGTTCTATATTGTTATGTGTATGGGTTTGTTGTTTCTTTCTTTTCAACAATATTTTAAAATTCTCATCTTTAATTACTTATGGGGTATTGTTCACGTATTTCAATTAATTATGATTTTCGCTTTTATGTTATTCTCTAAGGAAGTATTATATTTGAATTTCTGAGTTTCATATATATATTTAAGTCATATGCTCGAATAAATGGTGCAATTAAGTCAATTCATGAATAAAACATATATTACCTCTCTAAACAAATGTTGGATTCCCTAACTCCACATTGGTTGAATTACAAAAGTTCTCTATTAATTAGGCCAGGTTGATAATCAATTGATTTATTGTTTTTTTATTTTTGAAATTTATGCCTATTTTTACTCAAATTTTCTTCAATATATTCTACTTTTTTTATAATATATCTATCTTTTTCTTAAGAAAGTATGTGAATATTAATCCACTTTGAAAAACAAAAAAACAATTGAAAATTACTTTTTTTCTTGTTTCCAATTTTTGGTTTGATTTCTATAAATATAGGTGAGAGGTAGATGCCCAAATAAGAAAAAATTATAGAGTAGATTAGTTGTTGTAGATTTACATTTCAAAAACTGGATAATTATCAAGAGACCTTAGTGATTAATTTTCAAAAACTGAATAGTTATCAAAATGAACCGAAAGGGTCGGTGGCGCAGTGGTGCATAGTTCAACCATCATTCTAGACATTATGAAGTGACTCAATTTTTCAAAGAAGACTTGGGGGTGCATAAGGTGATGGGTTTAAACCTCATAATGGCGACCTACCTAGAAATTAATTTCCTACTAATTTTCTTGGCATCCAAATGTGTTGTAGTCATGGATATATATAAAAAAAAAAAAAAAAAAAAAAAAAAAAAAAAAAAAAACCACCTACCCTTTTCTTTTTTTTTTTTTTTTTTTTTTTTTTTCCTTCCTTTCTTTTTCTATAATAAAATTCTAGTATCCTTTTTCATTTTATGTATTTGATTTTGTCTTTAGATTCATATATGATAAATGGGTTGTTATTTAAATATTGTATAATAACTTGTTCATGCTTTTATTTTTCTTTTGAGTTCACATTCTCGATCGAATTCTCTCTCATATATATTTTGCATCAATGATATTTGAAAGTTTAAGAATTCGAGCATAGACCTCTATGATAATTCATACGATTATTAATAGATTAAGCCAATTTTGTCATACAAAATTTTTAGCTTAAACCTTTTATTTTCTTGATAAAAACTTTAACTATATATTAACTGCCATACGTATCGAAAGTTTGGGTTTTAATTGACAAAATCAGAAGTTGTAATGTTATTTTAAAAAAAAAGATAGAAAATATAATAAAATGTTGATTATTTCGTTTGATATTATTTTATTTCAATTCCAGCGGTGTTCGAGTGTAAAATTGGTATTTTGACTCTCATATTAACTGAGAGTACCCTCTTTATAGGATTTATTGGTCTCATCCCCTTTCCTCCAATTTGTAAAAAAAAAACATTATTATTATTACCTTTACCTATTTCTCATTTTATATATGATTAACTCAAAAAAAATTATTGTTTTTTTATTTAACTTTAAAAAATGATATAGCCATAAATTAAGATATACTTCAATTCATTTTAATTATAAATGGTCGAAAATGAGAAGTTTTGACTAAATTGTTTTTATACTAATGAAAAATTTAAAATAATTAAAATTAAAATCATTGACGGTTATGCTCAAAATTAATATTAACTCAAATTTACCATTTGACCCAAAATCAATAAGATCCAAACTCAATGGTGAAGGCTAACGTAGACCGGAAAGGGGCAGCAGACGGAACTCTCAAACGGAGGGGAAGGCGTCTACTGGCAGTAGGCCCGGGGAACGGAGGCAAGATAC
>JBBMEF010065742.1:0-11125 GCA_037832685.1 Sicyos baderoa | reverse complement strand
TTTGGAGGTTGTTTTGGTTGGTTTTTGGGGGGGGTTTTTTTTTTTTTTTTTTTTTTTTTTTTTTTTTTTTTTTTTAAATTAGGTATTTCAAAATTTCATGATTTTAATTATTTCCTTCTTGAGAAATTGTATTTGATCGTTTTTGTGACCTTTTTTTTTCGTGCATTTTGTTTTTTTTCTTTGTTGATTCGGACAATTTTTTAAATTGATTTGATTTTTTTTTTTATAGTTTTTCTTTTAATCTTTAGTTTCTTCATTCTACCGTAATTTTTCTATAAGGTTATTGTATCAAATTTTTGTTATTGTCACCCCTACGACATTCACAATAGTCGATTACAAAAAATTAATTCGAAACTCTAACTTTTGACTTTTTATATAATATTGTACTAATAAAAAAATTGTATTAATTAAATCATACCGTATTAATTAAAAAAAAAAATACATTGATTATAAAATGATATATTAATTTTATAAAAATGTAGTATTAATTAAAAAATAATACATTGTACTAATAAAAAAAATGTTGTATTAATTATAAAATACTATATTAATTAAAAAAGAATATTGTATTATTTAAAAAATAATATTGCATTAATTATAAAATACTGTCTTAATTAAAAAAAATATTTTATTAATTATGAAATACTGTATTAATTAAAAATAGAATATTGTATTAATATAAAAATATTAATTATAAAATACTTTTTAATTAAAAAATATTTTATTAATTATAATGAAATATTCTATTAAATCTTATTATTAATATTGATATTATTAATAAATACTCATATGTGAGATAAATATTTATAAATATAAGGATATTTTAGTTATGAAATAAGTTATTAATTCATTTTTTTTAAAGCATTAATTCAATATTTATACTTTAAGTAAAAAATTACAATACTTATATATACATGGTAGAAGATTTTAGGTATATGACAAAATCAAATTTTTTTTTTTTTTTTTTAGATAAGAAATCAAAATTACTGTACTAAAAAAAAAAATCAAAACAACTACTATTTATATTGAAAAAAAATCGGTATTTTTTAGATTATTGGGGGTGGAGGACTCGAACCCATAACCTCTTGGTGTTTGAGATGATCCAAACAATTTTTATTTATTTTGTTTTGAAATTAAGTATATTCATTTGATAACAAATGATATTTGTGTAATTTGACTCTAAAACATATTTTTCTTCTTTAAACGGAAGATTACATTTGCTAAAATTTAAAATTATGGACACAACGTGTAATTAGTTTTCTCTATTTGGTTTAGTATTGATAAAAGCTCTTATTTTATTTATTTTTTTTTTAATTTTTTTAAAATATATATTTTGGTAATCAATTTTATTATTAAAATCTTACAAACGATTCTAAAATATTAAAAAAGATCAAAGAAAATAGCTTTTAAAAACTAGTTTTTATTTTTTACTATAAGAATGTCAAAAATAGGGATAAAAGTTAAACACTCGCCATAAAGCTTGAACCCGTCGATTTCATTTTATCCCTATTTTGACATTTGTTTAGTAAAAAAATAATTATCAAACACGAATGATTTTTATTTTTATAAAATAAAAAATCAAAAATGAAATCAAAAATGAAAAAATAAAATAAATTAGTACAAATATGAAACGATTCTAGACTATTGGTTTGGCTGACATTTGAAACTTTTTGACTGAATAGTAATGGAACGTTAACAAGTGTAAGAAGACGTACAAATTTGAGTAAAGGAAAATATAGACGTGATTTTCATTATTTATTTATTTATTTTTCATTAGCCATTAACTAATGTATTAAATCTATTTGATATTTTGTTTAAAGAATATCCAAGAATGGGTGCCGGCTGAAGAATTTTTTCCATACATTTTTTTTTCCTGAAATAAAAAATGAAAAATCTGAATTCAAGTCTGACTTTTCTTTTAGTTAAAACAAAATCTTTTGACTTTTTTTATTTTATTTTTTAAAAAAGGTTGAATTAAAGATTTTGTGTAGATAATTTTAGTGGGCCCTAAGCAGATCACGGGCTGTGGTCCTAGAGACAAGACCACAGCCAAGAAGCATATGGGCCTTACCCAACTTCCATTTTTCAAACTTTCAAACTCCAAATTACATATTTATTTTCTTTTTCAAATATATTTTTTTCTCTCTCCAAGAAGAAAACAACACTTTTTTCAGTATGACAGCTTTTTATCCTGGAATATATTTATAATATAATATAATTTTGTATAATATTTCATAATAAGTATATGAAAAGTTCCTAATCTTTGACGATTCTTCACAGTTCAAGTCTATCTGTAACGTTTCATACCTAATATTTGTAAGAAAGTATAGCCACTTAAATCACATATTTTCTCGTATTAAAATTGATTTTAAAAAGATGCATGGGATAATATAGACCACCCAACCGCAACAACGGCTAACAGGTTAAACTATAATTTAATTTAATATTGTTGACCTCAAGATCGAATTTTAGTAAGCACATTCAAATTAAGAAAAGATAATATAAATAAAGATTACACTTCATAATTAATCGACAGTAAAAGATAATGAAAACTGGTCATTTTTTCAATATAGATCAAGTGTGTATCTCCAACGAAAGGAGACTATATTCATAAATTAACACAAACTATTTTAGCATGTTTTGTTTTATTTGATATGCTCTCTCAAGAAGTCACTCAACCCATGATTCAGTATACATTCCGTACTTAATTTTATGTTATGAAATTAGCAATCATCAATCGGTAATAGATACGTAAAACAGGTTATTGAAAACGTTAAAGAAGAGAAGAACATAAATCACAAACGAATTTACGTGGTTCATTAACATTGTATTAGTTAATCTACGGGCGGAAAGGGAGAACACATTTATTCAGAGGGAATGTCGTAATACAGAGTTTACACACAGAATGAAAGTCATAAACGACTAGGGTTTAATTCGGGCTTATAAATACGCCTTCATTAAACCTTAATTACAGAATGCGTAAAATAATCAGATGTGCGTGTGGAAATGGATGTGAATGTAGATGCGGACGTGCAATGCGGAATGATGAAAATGCACACCCCTAATCACCAGTAATCATAGGAGCATTAATGCGTTCAAGGCATATATACAACATTTTCACATGATTGAATCCCCAAGAAAATAATTGTATATATCATAGATAATAAAACTTTTTAATATTTTTAAATTTTTCTTAACCATATTTATATATTTCCTTAAGATCAATCTCATTTGGGTAAACATTCATATTCACCTTTTAACAAAAGACAATAAGCATGTAATTCAAAACTAATATCTTTGTTAATATGCAAAGCCAAAAAAAATTAAAGTTTACATTGACATGGCAAGATTGTACAGCTGTATAACACAATACAAGTGTTAGATTATACGTGATTTTATCTTACAACTTTAATGAGAGTAACTCAGAAATGTGAGATTTTTTATTTATTTTTAGATTAGATCTAAATTATTTTTAATAAAACAACTTTATTTATTTGTTTTTTATTCATGATACTTACATATATTGACTAATTTTAAGTGATATACACTTTTTTTTTTTTAGACAAAAGTGATATACACCTTACAACATACCTTTTGTTACATTTTAAATAGGTAGTTACATAGATTGAATTTAATTATTTATGAAAAAAATAGTTCATTTATCTTATAAAAGTCGATATTTTTTGGAAGGTTCGAGGAAAGAGAAGGAGAGTCAGTGAATGAGAATATGAGTATGTAGCGAAGGGTCAGACATAAATAGGAGCGGCGTCTCTTGTTCCCCAAGGATGTGTGGCCCATTATTGGCTTTCACTTTCTCAGTACACCCACTTTTTTCCTTCTCCCTATCCTTTCCATCTCATCACATACTCATATTCCCATTCACAACAACTTGACAACAACTTGCATACTTCCATAAACACACATCTCACTATTCACTTCGACTTTAGAACAGACCTTTAAAACTCGGCAAAGCGATCGAGAAGTTTAGATAGTATGAGTTTTTATCTCAAAATCTTTGATAATAAATGAATTGTCTATTTATCTTATAAATATTAGAAAATTTCGAAGATGAGTCTAAAAAAGAAGCAATCTCTCTTTTGTTGGCTTCTCAATTCAATTATGTCAGTCTATTGTCATGAATGAAATGAATCTCTACTCTTTGAAAAAAAGAACTGATTATTATAAGTTAATTTAGTGGTCAAGGTTTAATAAACTTCAAAAATAGACTAAACTTTTATGTTAAACTTATAGTAGATAAAGAAGTGTCAATATCCAAAAAAATATCTAGCAAAATCTTCTAGGGGATGTGTAGATTGTAGAAGGATGAGTGGTTTGAATAGGATGTTTATGTGAATATGCGTTGTTGCACAAAAATTATGTTTGAATAAAGTGGTTTGAAAGACCGATAATAGAAAAATTGTGTTTAAATTTTGAATAAATTATTGCATGAAAACCTAGAAAACCCTAGATATTAGGGATTCCACGTCAGAAAGAATAGATCTTAGAGTAATATATAAGAAAAGTTGATTATTTCTCTCGTCACTGATTAATTTTGAAATGGATGTCAAGCTCAAATCAAAACTTACTTTTAAAATGTTTTTTTTTTCTGTTTTGGAAGACGTTTTTTTTTATGAGGAGAATTTGGGTGCATTCGTGACAGCACCCACCATGATGTCTTTTACGTGGAGTCACACATTTTATTTTTTCTTTTAATTTTCTTTTATAATAAATATAAAGTATAAAAAAAGAGATGAGATATGTGGAAAGTGAATGACATAATGGTCGGAGATCTTAATTTTATATTTATTTAAGAAAAAAAGTAAAGTGGTGGGATCCATTTTATTTTAATCCGTACCTTGCTGTACCTTTTAAACTTTGTAGTTTGTACACTTTACTTTATGAATCCTCCTCTGTTTTCCATTATAAATTCCCCTAAGCCCTGCATCAAATTTCCTCATTCCATCTTCTTCATCTTCTCCATTTGCCATTACAGTTATTTCTTGTATTCCTATGACACATTCCACATGGAGTCTCCCAATTTCCCCCCTCCCCACTCCGACGCATCCCGACCCTCCCTAGGCTTCCCCCTCGGCACCGCCCTCCTCCTCCTCGTCATCTTCACTCTCAGCGGAGTCTTCTCCTGCTGTTACCACTGGGACAAGCTTCGCTCCCTCCGCCGCTCCCGACCCGCCTTCGATCTCGATCATCATTCGTCTCCCTCCAAATCCAACTCCACTCCCCTCGTAATTCCCCTCCTATGCTTCGTTTTCTCTGGTTTTAGAGTTTTTCTTTTTATTATTGTTGAGTTGAATCGTGGTAATCACGATCCAACTCAAAAATTGGTGGGTTGAGATATATTTAATTATATTAATTACCACTGTTTTTTTTTTTTTTTTGTGATTCGACGAGGAATGTCTTAAAAATGAATTTTCAATTAGAGATGAAATTAGATGTCATATTAAAGTTGATTTATAATTAATCAACTTTTATCTATGGATCTATGATAGAAAACTCAATCCTACACGGCAGTTGAATAACTATTTTGTTTTTTTTTTTTTTTTTTTTTTTAATTTTGGTTCGTAAGTCAATAACTACGGAGTATAACTTACAAATAATTACCAAATGGGTCGGTGAGGAGAATGATTATCTAGTTTGGTGTTAATTTATTTTCACTCTCCGATCACGGGTTCAATCCCTGTAAGTAATCGGTATTGTAAATCCGTTTCTCTCAATTCCTCAATAATTGATCTGTTTTTGATGGAGCAGGATTTGGAGAAGAATGGAAGAGAAAGTTTATCAGTGCTCATGCCTGGGGACTCTGTTCCGAAGTTCATCGCGATGCCGTGCCCCAGAGAGCAGCCGCGGCCGGAATATGTCGAGGTGAAGGTGGAGAAACCTCCGAAGCCGCCGCCGCCACCGCCACCGCCGCGAATTGCAGTTCCTTTTTATTAACAGATTCAGATTTCGGCATTGATTGATTGATCTGTTGTGTGTATATAGAGTAGTAGAGATGCAAATCAATTCTTTTCACTTTCCTCTGTTTCTTATCTTCTCTTTCCAAAAGAAATTTCTTTTTTTTTTTTTTACAACCAATTTCGTCTCCTCTGTTTCTCGGCAGTTGTCAATTTACATGAGAAAAAGAACAAACAACTTATGAATTATGATTTACTATTTCCTTTTTAATGTTTAACGAAATCATTTGCGAAAGCCACCACAAAAATAAAAGAGAATTTGTACTGGCAATTTAAGACCATGTTTAAAATTAAATCACAATTTTATTAAAATTGGTTTATAGTAAAATTCGGAATGACTGAACTCAATCGTACTCGATCAATAATTAGTGATTGAACTCAATCCGTTTGTTAAATGATTGAGTTCATTAATCACTAATCAATCAATAATTAGTGATTGAACTGAATTACTACTCAATCGTTTAAAATTTTGCTATAAATTAATTCTTGATAAAATATACTATAATGTAATTTTTTACCTCATTTTTTGTTATACATAAAAAAAAACCCAAATAAAACTGTCAATTAACCATTATGGAGGTGGTGGCCTAACATTCAACAACATCTTGAAACTAAGAAGTGACGTAATAATTGATTTACTTGTTTTTTAAATTTTGTAAAGTCGATTAATAATTATTGTGGTGTGCACAAATTAATCCAAATAATTAATTTATTAGTATAAAGTCATGTTTCAATCTTAAAATTAAATGACAATTACAAAAATAGTTTACATATATTATAAATATTATATCTATTTTTACTTTATCAATAAAATCTTCAAAGTATTCTTTAAGATGATGTCTTTTCCAATTTTTAATTTAATTTTTAATTTGGATTTGATAAAAATCTTGTTTATCATATTTAATAATATGAACTATCATAGAGTGACTTAATTAGTCAGAGACGGTTGAAAGTTCATAAGACGATGAATTCATTCCATACTTTCTTAAGAATTAATTTTTTATGGGTATTTTTGACATCCAAATATTTTAGGGTCATACGATATGTTTCGTGATATTAATTAAGGTGCGCGAAAGCTAACACGTATAGTAATAGACATAAAAAAAGAAAAATAAAAACATCATATTTAACTGAAGTTATCTCAAAACAAATTAATTATGAGAGAGTAGTTTATCTACGTCTCTTATTTTCTTTTCAATGTGAGATCCTCCCTACCAACAAATTGAATTAACATTTATTCATCAGTTTCTTTCTATATTGACCTTGATTTCGATATTAATTGAAGATTTACACTTATGAACTCTTTAATATGATCTACACTTATTTAGATTGGTTGAACTATTATTACTCTAATCACATGTTTTAATATAATTTAGAAAAGATAGATAACAAACCTATCTAACAAGTATTACTGTTCTAAAATAATATGAGAGTTAAATACCGATTTTAAAACTTACTCATGATCATGAACTTTTGGTAGAAAAGTATAATAATTTTAAGATGTCATGACTAATTGAGTAGTTTATTAGTTTAAGTAAGCATCATTTAAGACCTTTAAGTAGTTCATTGGTTTAAGCATCATTAAGACTTTTAAATGTATGATGAAATTCTTTTGTACAATCAACCGAAATAAGTGAATGTCTATGACTTCCTCATAATTTAAATTTTCGCCCTCAATCATTTTCAAACTAAAATAAAACATTAATAAAAAAATATGTTTACTGAAATTAAAACTTCATTTTCTTAAAGGACTTGAGAAAATCCAACAACTCATTTGTCAGAATGTTAGGATTCCTTTTTTATTATTATGTATGTTCTTTTATAAATAATCTAGACAACATAGTTAAGGTTTGTTTAAGTCTCTTTCTAAACTTTAGACACAAAAAAGTATTAAGATATGAATTAAAATAAAAGTTAGATAATTCATAGTAATATCAAATTTCTGAAAGAAAATCCATATGTGGATGATGTCCTCATAATTTCAGCTAGGAGTGATATTGGTTCGTTTTTCTTCGGTTTTAGGTGAAATCGATAACTGAACCGATCCAATCAATTTAACAGAAAGAGGAATCGAACCAATGTTCAACAAAAGGCAAAATCATTTGTTCAATTTTCCTTAATTTTTAGGTCAAACCGATAACCGATCCGATCCAATTGTTTTACAAAAAAATGAACCGAACCAATGTCCGATAAAGGATAAAATTATTGGTCGGATATTCTTCGATTCGGTTTAATTCTTTTTTACTATTTTACTTCAAAATCATATTTTAATGTTGTTTTCTAAAAAATCCCTTAACTTATAATTAAATTAAATAAAAATAATTAATTATTTATTAATAAAAAGTTTAACTAACATATAAAAATAAAAATGAGAGTAAGTAAATCAATATTTGTTCGGTTCGGTTTATTGTTTTTTATAAATAGAAACCGGTTTGATCCAATAACTTTCGGTTTTTTCTAAATAAAAACTAATATGTCCAATATTATGTAAAAAATTCGAACCGATCCAATAAATCTATTTAGTTCGGTTCAATTTTATCAATTTTCATTTTCATTATCACCCCTACTTTCAGCCCTCAACTCTTCCACAGCAAAATAATTGAAAAGGGAAAATAAATAATTGAAAATAAATAGAGCCTACGTGGACAGATAATTTTTATCAAGTTTTGGTACAACCAATAATATTAACATACTTCGGACTTAAGTACAAGCAATCTGAAAAAAGTCCAAAAAAGAAAAGGACAGCGAGAACTCGATACCTTTATGTTGATTTAAAAACCAAATATTGGCAGTTTAATAGAAATAATAATAACTAAAATATGATTAAAAATGTAAACTTCAGCCAAGTTTAAATATATAGTTTAAGATGTATTTAGATAGATGGTTAGTTCAGGGGTTAGGCTAAATCCCACTTTTAATGGATCAGCTCCAAGTTTTCTTTTTTTTTTTTTTCTTTTTTTTTCTTTCGAAATATCTTATTAAAATTTCCATAAACCCTTAATTTTAGGTAAACTAGGATTCCAGTCACAAACACTCGTTAACCCATCAACTCAAACAAAATTTATCTTCACCAAATCCCTCATAATCATTATCTTAATTTTTAAAATTTTCTATCCAAACACATTCAAATTGATCTTTAAAAGTTTTAATAAAATTATTATATCATTTACAACCGATCAGAAGATCCCGTCTCCACACTGCACAAAAATTTAATAGTTCAGTTAGCATAAGTATGCATTCATGATCGAGAAGTCATAAATTTAATTTTTCTATTATTGTCAAACTAAAAAAAATGAAGAGGTCACCTTATAACTTATTTTAAGTATATTATTTTAAAAAAACTTAAATATATCAATTTTAAATTTCATCTAAAGTTTGAACAAAAGTATATATTCCACCAATATTAAAGTTAAATGTGAAATAAAAATGCCTTTTTTTTTTATAACAATAATACTAAACAATTTCTTAAAATCATTGGGGTTTAAAAAGCAATCCTCCTTAATTAACGCTCAACTTTCAACAACTCTCTCCCAATCTTGTCAGAAAGAATGTGAAATAAAAGTAACATAAAGTGGTAAATAGGGACAGCCAATTTTGGGGTGATCCAAAAATAAATATAATATGAATATAATCTGAGTATATATATATATATATATATATATATATATATATATAATAATTTGAAATACACATGATGACATGAGATTATATGGAGGAATTGAAGACGCACAAAAGAGAGTGCAAAATGATGACAAACACTGACCCCATCCTTTTCTCTATTTCAACTTCAACTTCTAACTTCAAATTATTATATGCATTCAATTCACTGTCATTTCTATGTCTATGTGTTGGAGATATTCATCTTGTGTCAATTGTCCCACGTGTGAGAATTCTACAACTTATTTAAAGAGATATGAAATACTTCACTCATTCCCAATCGATTTTGAAGTGGAACTCTATATTCTCTAATACTATGAATTAATTTTTGAAAAAATTAAAATAAAATGAGTCCTCAGATTTAGATTTCAGTTTGGTTCAGATTGTATATTTTAAATTTATCGTCAAGTTTCTATATAAAAAAAAAGTAAATATTATGAAAATATCATAGATAAACCTATTCAATTTTAAAATATAAAATTGAATTTAAACGTATCTCAAACCTAGCAATTCTAAATGTATTCCTTCGAAGAAAAGAAAACAAATGTATTTATTATTCTTTTAATACATTTTATTAACATCCAAATTTATAAAAATATATCATTTATTTCATAAAAATAATTAATATATATAAGGATGTGTTTAGGGGTGGTGAATAATAATGATTATGGAGGGAATGAAAATTTGGGAGAGAATAGGAAAGATAATGACTATGAAGAGAATGATTGTTTTTGTTTAAGATAAAAAGAATAATTCTGAGAGAATAATATAGGATGAAATTGAAAAAGAGTGATGTAGAAAAAACTGTTGGAAGTAGAATAAACAACAATTAGAAGGATAATAATAAAAGTGATTTTTGAAAACGTGAAAAATTATTCTTGGTGCTCATTCGTGGAAATCATCTCAATCTCATTCTCTACCTTATTCGCCCAATCCCACCCTAAGTTACTTTAAGACATTCACAAATATAAAATAATAATAATAATAATAATAATTTAAACTTTTTTCTTCATTTTTTTTTTCCCTTCACCTCATCATTTCCCCTGTTTCTAGCACTATGCTTTATTTTTTCTTTTTTCCTTACTCCACCATGTACTTGGAATTTATTTTTTCCTTGTGTTTTTTGTACCTTGATTTTTTCTTTTTGTACCTCGATATTTTTGGAGTTATAGGACACGTTTGGGTTGCTGACATTGATATGTCTGAAATTTTGTAAAAAAAAGAGTATAAAAAAATAAAAGAGAAATTTAAGGTTTCGAAAATGAAAGAGTTAAGTTTAAGGTACATGATGACAATTTAGAGAACTTACGTATCTGTGTTTGAAGTGTTCAGAAATGAGTTTTAAAAGCCTGAAATTGTAGAATATTTTTAGTTTGCTGTGTTGGCACTTAGGGATTGGCTGTTTTAAAGTTCTATATGATTTTTTTTTTTTTTTTTTTTTTTTTTTGCAAGGAAAGTTCTCCGTGATTTGAGTTGAAAACTATTTTCGGAAAATA